>JAYKTE010487621.1:0-10084 GCA_036873565.1 Xipholeptos notoides | reverse complement strand
TATTAATCTATAGACAAAATACGGCTTATTTTTATAGTTAAAGTGCTCAGTGTCAGTGATAGAGCCTGCGTAGTTGATAAATGCAGACACAGAAGCAACTTCAGCTTCTTGCCTGTGCTATCAACTGATCATGGTCTGATGATCACACAAGTGAAAAACTCAGTTACCATATACAAGCACACATATATTTGTGTGTGGGTGTGTTTGTAATGAAAAGTTAAAAAAGTAAAATTTCTGAGATATATATATATATATATATATATATATATAAGTGAAATGAAATAAAAACCATATATTATTTCTAATGTAGTAAAGTACACATTGATAAGTAAATTTTTAGTTTAACTTTATTTTTGCAAACTATTTAGAAAGTCTTTATATATCATACAAATGAATTATCTTTATCTGCTCACTCAAAACATAAATATGAAATAGAATATTTTTTGCAATTTGTCTACAGGCCCGTTTCAATTTCTACGACTTGTCAGGACAGCTACGTAAACAACAAGAAGTCTTCCTTTAGTCAGGATCGAAACCCTACCAAATTGATATCAGTCCTATATATATATATATATATCTTACTTACACTGACATTATGTATGAGCTTATGTCTGTTATGTCTAAATAGGTTAATGTTTGGTAAAATTTAATCGTCCTCATCTTGGAAAATTTTCATTCTTTGGAAAGTCATTGTTTGTTTATTTTTACTGAAATCTGAAGAACTTTTTAATTTTACCAATTAAGTGTTTTTATTTCAGGTTTTTTATTTTCAATAAACTTGATTTCATTACCAAATTTGTCTTTTTCTTCTCACTTTATTTGACCTCAATAAAGTTTCTTGATAACCTGCAGATGCCGATTGATATGCATTTAATTGACAGGAAGGGACACCTAATATTCACAATGGTGCACCTGGTATAGCACACGTAATTTACTGGGTGGTTCAATTAATATACAGGGTAGAACACCTAATAAAGGAGGTGGTGCACCTAATATACATGATAGCACACTTGATATACAGGGTGGTGCACTTAATATATATTCAGGCATATGAATGTCAAGATGAAAATGAACAAAGTTAATCAATTAAATCCTATAGTTGTCTTGCTAAAAATGAACAGGAAGTTAATTGTCCGATAGTTATAAAATCTCAAAGAAATTGATTATAAAAAATGAAAATTACTGAAATTTTAAATCAGACATATAACATATAAAACCTTGATGCATTATATATATATATAATAGACAAGGTTTTGGTCTGATGTACACACAGGTTAAAAACTGACAGTCTCCAAAGGCTATTGACTCAATGTCTTTGCTTATCTACTATATGTGCTCTATCACTGATATTGAGCACTTTAACTATAAATATACACAAAATATTATCTTCAGATTAATAAATACATATATTGTTTGCATATAAGGATATTTACTGTTAGTTTTTTATTACTGCTCATAGAGCGCATACTAGGATTAAATGCATCGTAAAAAGATGAAATTGTCAAAATTGCAATTACGAATGCATAACAGTGCCATAGAGTGTCATTAGAGTGTTTGCTTTGCCTGATGTAGTCCACAAGTTCCAATTTCATTTGGGGTTTGAAATAATAACATTGTGTGTCACTGATAAGTTTTTATAAGATCAAAACAGCTGTATGACACTGCAAGAATTTGTATTATAAATCATTTAGTTGGTTGATCCAATTTGGCTCAACACCCTGTGAAAGATATATATATATGCATACACAGCCTTTGAGAATTGAAAATGAAATCACTCAACTGGTGATCATGAGGGAAAATCTACTCTTCTCCAACCATAATTTTACTTAATGGATTACATTTTCACCTAATCTAAACATATATATATAGATGGAACTTTGTGTGTGAGTATGTCTGTCTATGTATGAGTTTGTTTCCTATGGACTCCAAAACAGTTGGGCTGAATTTCTTGAAAATTCACACAGTTATACTTTATGTGTCTGGAAGTATTCTTAGATAGGTGTTGTTTCAGAATACCCCTGATAAGTATCGAAAATCCAAAAAATCAGCTTTTAGAAGGAATGGTCCAATTTAAACCAAATTTTACACACTCTTAGAGTCTACCATTGAAAGAATTGTTTAAAAGATTTATTACTACAGACCCCCAAATCACTTTGCCAATTTTGGGTCTAGAGACTTGAAATTTTATATATGGGGTATTGAAACCTATGGAACAAATTTGATTTAGTTTTCAGTCAGAAAAATAGCTGCTAAGGGTTCAAACTCAAGAGCAAGACCAGGCAATTTTGCTTGTCGTCAATAATTTTACAAGACATTCTCATGTAAATGCAGTACAACTTTTAGGGATACCATAAAAAAACTCTTAACCTACTTGATTAAATCTACCCACAGGCCGGGGGTTACTGATCCTTGTTATAGATGAACTTGTTAATCTTCAATGGAATGGTTTTGGGTTGTAAAAAGAATCACATTTTGTTATAATATATTTGAAGGGACACATTTCACAGCAGATGATTAAGGGAAGATCTGACAGGGTCAATCCTATGAGTGTAATCTCAAACACTGTATTTTGTACATGGTTTACAGATTTGAATTTTATTGATAGACAAGCATAGTATGTAGTTTTCATTTTCCTGCAGTGGTTTTCTAAATGCTTAATATATTCGTTGACAAGAATATTTTTATATAGTAATTTTTTGTCCAAGCTAACTAAAGTATTATGCCTTTCAATATTGTTTATTATATAAATTAAGTCCACTTAGTTTTTTATGGACCTATAATCACCTTTAACCCTTTTTAAGGCATGATTAGTAACACACACTAAAATAACTTAACTGTCTTAATCAAAAACAATAGAAACATGCATGATAAATCTTTACCTAGCCTAGACATAAAATCTCTATAAACAAATGCTACACACACACATACATGGGAGATTGTAATTATATGCCTACAGGTTATTTTATTTCATATGAAATTATTTTAATTCAATTGAACATTTAAAACTATTTCACAATTTATTCAATCTTGCTTTATAAATGAAGAATAAATAGAGAGAGAAAAAAAAAACAGTTAAAAAGGTTCGAGCTATAAACATGGCTGAAAGGGGATGAACCTGAGAGGATGAACCACCCAGACATTTTGGTTTTTGTCCAGATCAAAGTAAACAGTAGATACTAAAGCATTTCATGTGATTGAGTCCAACTCCAGCTTTACACTTCTAGTACGTCACTCATACAATCTATTTAGCTGTTTCTACCAAGAATATAAGGAGGTCTTATTACTCTAGATATTAGGTGCATCTTATCAATTCAGGATCCAAGTTTAACTTTAGCATTGGCTGGCAACAAAATGTTAATAGTTGTTCCCCAACTGATATTCAACATTTCATCATTCATAGACAAAAATAAAAATTAATAACATGTCATTTGTAAAATTAACTCAAATAGGTTTTTAAACACTTTGAATTTTATTGCAAGACTGTATACACTCCTCATAATACATTAAACTTACAGGACCGTATTCCACAATGTATATAACTGATCTTTTTTAAATAGGTGTGCTGTATACGCTGGAATTAAATAATTTGTTTTTATTGTGAAACTAAATGTAGAAATGAAATCCAGAAAGACTGAACATATAGGTATACTATTTTAATATTTGAATAAATCAAGGTGTTAGCCACCAATGAGTAATATGCATCAAAGAATACGGTTCCTTAGAAATTTTTTTACTAAGGTTTGTAATTTTTAAAAACATGGTTCAATGCAAAGTTTGAAAAAATATTGACATACCAAAATACTTAACATGAAGCCTCATATTTGGCTTTCTATATTTTCATTACTCAATTTACAATCCATATTGACAGTATACACTATTTCATTCTGAACATGTAAGTATTGAAATTGATTACATTTTTAGAAACACTAGCAAAATAATGAAAATTCATAGAACCACACACTTTCTCCTTTTCCATTGTCTACAGTTGGCAGAGATGTGATCAAAATTGCAATAGTAGAATTACTGCCACACTTTGATGAGGCTCTCAAGGATGAGCTTATACAGGGTTTCTTGTATTTATTTCTATAATTTTCTAAATGCAACAGGTTAACCTATTCAAAAAAAAACTATTTTTTCTTTGGTTGTCAAGTATGAAGATATAGAGTTTCCCAAACTAAGTTGATAAATACCGATCTATGTTGGACTTGTCCTGACCAAAGTTAGACACAAGTAAAAACATAAAAATAAATATTAAAAAAGAATTTTTAATTTGGTTTGGACAAGTCCAACTTAGGGATTTGTCAACTTAGGTCGGGATAAGTCCAACTTAGGTCGGCATTTGTCAACTTTGGTCAAGATAATTCAACTTTAGTTGCGACAACTCAGATCAGGATTTGTCAACTTTAGTCAGGGTAAATCCCACTTAGGTTGGGAAACCCTATATCTTTGTACTTGACAGCCAAAGAAAAAATAGTTTTAATGGTATTTGAATAAGTTAATTTGTTGCACTTAGAAAATTATAGAAATGTAAATTTTGTATGTAAATGTATGATTGGCACAAGGGTACAAATTTAAAATGACACTTATTTTATAAAGTGACAATGCATACATGGAGTATAAATCAAATGTTTTAGAAACAGTGAAATAGGGAATTTTCATCTTCCTTGGGTGGCTGTGTTTATTCTCACTTAGTATCCTCTAGCTTGGATCTCAAGGCCTTGGGAATACCCATGCGATAGTCTTAAAGCTCAAGAGAATTTTATTGCAAATATTTTTCAAAGTCAGTATATAACTATATTTTACATTAAAAAGGTTTAATTGTTGATCTATCTAAAAATTATTAGCACCATGATTGAAAATTTAACCACAATTAAAATAACTCAAATATTTGTTAATTTCATGACATTAAAAAAGTTTAAACTGCTATTGTATGAATAAGTATGCCAAATTTTATTTGCATTATATTTCAAATTCTGTTGCTAGCAGTGCCCATGCTGTTCCTTTATCTAGGAGGAAACCAAACAGGCTTATGGTAAGTGGAGTACAACCATTCAAATCAGAAATGGTAGGTAAAGCAGATAGAAGGAGAAAAAAGAAGGCAAAAAGATTTGATTGAAGCCTGTGTATGGATCACCCAGACTTTTTGGCATTTTTTTTTTTTTACATTCCCAGAACATTTGCAGCTATTTCAATAATGTTTAGAACTAATAGATAAAAAAAGATTAATTTGTATTTGGATATTTATTCTAACAAAAAACCTTATACAAGAAGAAAATTACACTAAAAGTAATTGAAACTTATCAAAAAAGTAGCTATCTGAGAAAAAAATTGTGTCTTTTGATATTTATTCTAACGAGAACCAGCAGTTTATTACAGTTTTATGTGGTTTTGTTTTTTGTGCTATTTCTTCTCTACTGTTTTTTGTGCTATTTTATCTACATTTATTTATCTACATTATTTCTAGTAGTAATAGTATTAAGAGTAGCAATAATATTTCTATAAAGACATGCCATTTTATGATTTAATAATGAATGTTTGTTTCAGATAAAAATTCAAAATATGGACAATTATACAAGTTTTTTTTTTTGCATAGAGAGGAAAAAGTAATGATTCACCAAAAATAGATATCATATGAAAGATATCATATTCCACACTTCATTCTACTTATAAACTGGCAAACCTTCTTGAATAAATTGACATAAAATTATCTCATTTTCAATAAGATATTATATTTCATGATTTTTATAAAAAATACCTGTTATTTTTACCCCACCCTGTATAATGGCAGGAAGAAATGTTTTCTGAGAGAAAAATCTAAATAAAATGAAGACTGCATTTTGCTTTTGAAGCTCTGGACAAAATTGATTTCTTTGGTCCATTTCATCAGTGATGACATTTGACAATGAAATATCATCATCTTTGAACACAGCAACCTTTATAACTAAAAAGTTCAATGTGTGAATAACACTGTATCTGGCATCAGTTACAGTAGAACAATAGTGAGGGTTATCCACCGTGTGGATCATTTATGCTGCTCTCTCTATCCTTCATAAGATGCTAGACACTATTTTATTTCAAGGTCTTAATTTCTTATGGACTGTTGTCTTCATTTTCATAATAGTAAGACTCAGCATGCCTATCCAGTGTTGCGGTTAATCACTTGATGAAGGCCAGAGGATAAGTTGGCTGAAATGTGGTGAAACAACAACTATGAAGATGAGAACAGCAGCCCACAAGAAATTGATACACAGATTATGAAGCCCCATCTCAAAAGATTTCATAAAAAATAAATAAAAGAATACAATTACTATTTTTTATCATTATTAATCCTGCATCCACAAATCATGCAGATGTCTCTATTAAATTAAAACTACTAATCAGATTTTTTATTGTGTGATGTAATCTCTTTTATGATAATGACCGAAATGTATTTATTTTTTTCTTAATTGTATGTATTGTGTCATGTTTTGAAGATTAAAACTGAAAATGTGGAGCTTGCAAGGAGAATCAAACCTCAGATCCTCAGATTGCGTTCATCATTTTTTATCTTAAAAGTCTGATGGTGTACTGACTAAGCAATAAGGGCTCTACTTCCACAAGATACATTTTTGTCATAACCTAAGAAATATAATATACTTAAAATTATTGAATATGAAACTCAGGAGCTGACAAGCTTGGAAGCTTTTCATAATCTTTTTCTCTTATAATATTGATCAATGTATATTTGTGGTTTATTTTTTATTTGTATGCATTGTGTCATGGATTGAAGACATTGGATTTATTTATTTATTTTATGGCCATTCAAATGTTATTATTTCTACTAACATTTTTATGCTGATATTTTTGACAGCATGGGTATGCTAGTTCAATTTTGTGGTTATTAATATCGAATGCATAACTCATGAAGTTGTTTCCATTGAATTAAAACAACTGATCAGATTCTTTATTGTGTGATATACTTTGATGTTTGCCTTTGTGATTTACCCATATGTAAGCAAATTTTGCCTGTTTTTCAATCACTGCACTTTTTAAAATTAAAATTTTGTATGAATGGAAAAGTAAGCTTAAATTTTAGATTCCATATTTAATGATTACAAAAAAAGTAGTGTGTGAATCTTGAGTATTTATTATCTAATTGTTATTTGTTACATTGATGAATTATATCATAATCCAGGGGTGGGCAACCCCGGGCACAAGTGTCAAACTTGGCATGCAAGCACTTCTATCCAGCACATGAGTGAAGCCTTGGAAATAAGATCTTTCCCTTTTCAAATGAAAAAGTCATTAACTTACAAGACGCAGTATTATCTGATGGAATGAAGTGTCTGTTTCTTCATTTTTGTTTGGGGGAATTTTCATAAGTTCTTCAATGCTCTTCCTCCCATATACTTTTAAGGATGTCAAGTAGTATGTTCTCATAAATTTTGGTTAGCATGTGGAGAAATTTTGTAACCAATTTTTAGCCAATTGTGGCACTTAAACTGGAAAAGGTTACCCATCCCTGTAATCAATAGTTATTCTATTTAATACACTTGTTCTACGGTGCCAAATTTTAATAAAGGAGATAACTAATTAAAATCAGTGAACAGGACTTTACTTCTGCCTGGTCATTAAAACACTAAATCAAAGAGTTATAATACTTATTAATTTCTTAGTTTCAAACTAATGTAACACATTTAAAATTAATTATATTAGTTTTTTTAAGGATTTTATTCATTCAAGAATTGTAAGCTCAATCATAATTATTTGCCCCAAATACAAAGTAGACAGAAAATTTTTGACAACTTTTTTTTTTTTTTAGAAGTAATCCAAACAAGTTTGTCAATATTTTCATCACTTGAAACAATTTAAGGGGCTGAGGAATCTAAACAAATCATCAAATGTATTAATTATGGGAACTGTAATGCTATATTTTGAATATTTTAATGGCATATCAATCTTTACATCCAAATGAAAAAAAAATGTTGTCCAATCATTTATGAAATATAAAGCCATTTTGACGGTTTATTGAAATTTATTTTCATGCAAATTTTAATGAATAATATCTTGCTATGGAAGAAAAAGTGTTATAACATCATCATCGATTAAATATAATGAAGTTAAATTTTCATGTCAAATGATATTATGTACAGTAAATTCGTGTTTTACAAAAGAAATATGTTCCTCAAAAAAAAACTATTGTAACTCTAAATTTGAACGTGACAAGCTGAGTATTATGGAAAATAAAATAAATTGAATAACAAAAATACTGTTTTACTTACCTTTCTTAATATTAATTGCTCATAAATTACTGTCAGATAAGTAATATTTTATAATCTTCATATATTTTAAAACGTTCAACCATGTTTATTGTAGTCTTTGAATTTTTTTGTTTTTTTGGCAACAACTTTTGTCGAAAACAAATGTCTGTTCTAAAAAAATATATATGTATATATGTTATTTTTCCTTAGATTATTATTCATTTTCAAATTTATCTTTTTTTTTGTTTTAATGAACAAAAATATACACATTGAAAATACAATTTTCAGGTTTGGCAGGAATTTTAAATACTGTAAGTGCGAATTTCTTTATCATAAATTGAAAAAAAAATGCTAGTAATTGTCAATTATTGTATCTTAAAATTCATTGTAAACTAATCTAGTGTAAAACGCGGATTTACTGTAGTTCATAATAACACACTATTATATTGCACAACACTGTTCTCAAGTAAAATTTGACATTTTTAGAGAATTGGTTTATAAAAAAAGTAGTACATCATTTTTTCGCAAAAAAACAATGTTATATTATCCAACATGACATTTTGTTTAGAGGAGGAGATAAGAATTAATTCAGTGGTTCTCAATTTTTTTTTACTTGATAATTAGAATTATAAAAAATTCAATCCCCCAAAATAGTATATCAAAAACCCTTATATAATAATGCTATTTTCATAGTTTATAATGTTCATAACCCTCATAAGAGATGGTCCATGATCTTTAAATGGTTAGGATGATGAAGATTAAATGTTTAATCATGCATAGACATTCATACATTGAAAAATTGATCTTAAAAAAAAAAGGGGGCGGGGGACCTTAACTGGTATTTGTTGAAATTATAAAAATTGGTTTCTTTCCTTTCATTAAACCTAAAAGAACATTTATTTAATTCTCCTTCATCACGCATCTATGGAGTGCTGAAGGAATTATTATTGGATAGCACTCAGTCAAGGCCTCTGAACACAACTAAGCTCTGTTGATGTGGGCCACTTGACAAACTACAAGTAAAAACGTCACAATGTAAAAATGTAAGTATCTGTTTGGCTAATGACCAGAAATTATCAGATTTTCAGAGCACAGCTAAATTATTGTGGTAGAAAGTAGAAAATAAACAAAAAAAAAATAAAAATTGAAAAAAAGAACATAAAAACCCAAAGATTTATGATTGATTGGTTTGCTTTGAACTTATTCCATTTAGGCTTATTTCATGCCCAAATAGTTCAAGAAAAATAGAAAATAAATTCTGTGTAACAAAAATAAATTTTTGAAAAAACAACAGAAGATGGATATAGTAAGATTAGACCAACACTAGCATTTCAGTTCATTAAAACCTTCATGAATTAACTTGAACGCTATAGTCTCAACCTAATCTTACTATATCCATATTTTGTTGTTTTTTTTAGAATTTATTTTATTTATATATAGATATGTACCTGTACACACTCACAAACACATAAATATCTTTGTGTGTATGTGTGTGTGTGTGTGTATGCGAAATAGATGCTTGTGTTGCATTTGACATATGAGACCTAGACAGCCATCTACTTATCTATGATGGTCATGACTTTTGAGGCAGCTGAAGACTTAAAGAAAAGATCACATTACAGGAGAAAGTATTGCTTACATAGCAATAGAAATATTATTGACTATTCTATTTTCATTTTGTATTTTATACAATCAAATGAGGCTTACTGCTTGGGGATTCTATACACGTTAAGCATTTATACAGGAAACTAACATTCATTAAAGACTTTAACCTCATATTCAAGCTAACATAATACAAACACAACCATCCTTCTCTCTCTTTCTATACATATATATGTATATAT
>JAYKTE010487510.1:0-10084 GCA_036873565.1 Xipholeptos notoides | reverse complement strand
TTAGTTTTTGTCCACACTTAGTTTTTTAAATAACACAATGTATGCTATTTAACTCATATCTGGAGGGAATGTGGGGAGTCATGCCTTTTCTAAGGGTATTAGTCTGAATATGAGCACAAATGGAACAACTGGGATTTGAACTCACGTACTATGATTCTGAAACCTGACTGCCTATCCACTGGCCTAAGTTGACTTCCCCAGTCCAAATATGAATGCAGTCAGTGTGCAGTGAAGAAGAAAAAAATGTCATTATTTAATATTATAGAAAGTAACGTCCGTAAAAATGTAACCATCGTCACTTTTTTTGGAGGGAGGGTAAAAAATGAGAGTCGAAAAAAAGCAAAGAGCACTTACTTCTAGTAGTAAGAAGAAAGGAAAAGCGAGCAACCATATGGTCAATAATGATAATTGTGAGAGAAAGAAAGCTTACTACTGTTGTTGTTGTTGGTGGTGGTGGCGACTTTTACCCCTCAATAATAATAACTAGAAATGTCAAAGATTAACTTAATGAATGAATGAATGTAATGAATGATCCATGAGTTTGGTTTATTTTTTTAAATTCAACAAAAAACAATATGTTGTTGTTCTAGGTTTGTATGCGTGTTTGTTGTTGTTTGTTTCTGCCTTTAAAAAATTTGACCATATTTCCATTTGGAAAAAATTCCTGGAAACGTAAACAGAATGGAAATAAACAACATTGGTGGATGATTGAAAATAAATCATTTTGAAAATAATAATACTAGATTCGATAAATTTTAAAAAGGGCATCCCAATCTCATACAAGAATTGGTTAATTAATAATGGGTCAATATAATAATAATAATAATAATGGTGACGTGACGTGCGTGCGTGACCATAACGAATCCAATTCATGTCAAATTTTAATTGTATTTTTTCTAAATTAATCTCAGAAGCAAAAAACTGTGGAGTGAGTGAATGTGGTGGGAGTGAAGAGGGTATATTGAATGTGGTGATGGTGGGCCGACACCACCAACAACCACTGTGAATATAAAAACCCCAGAACTCCTACGTTAGGGGTTGGGGGTGAGCAATATAAGAAGAAAGTGATATTTAAGAAAATCACAACCGTCAGTTTAAAAGTGTTATTGTGGTTGGTTTGATAAGATCTTTTAAGAAAGGTGAATAATAAATCTGCAACCAACCATAGAATAATGACCATAATAATAATAATGGTGGTGGTGACTTTGTAATGATGATGATATTATTGATATGATGAATGAAAATGAATGAATGTCTCTCTCTCTCCCCACGTCTGAACTCTCCTCCTGCTGATCATCATCACCAACCTGGCAGCCAGCAGTCAGTCAGTCAGCACTGACTTGACTTCTCAGCTATCTTCTTGTTTGTTCTTCTTAGCCTACATAGGCCTAATCCCGGCCTCCTCACTCGACATTAAACTTTTTTTTTTTCTTCCCTTTTATTTATTTTCATTTTTTTAGTCACTAGGGATTTCTAATTTTGTTCCTTCGTTTGGTTTGTTTGTACGGGGGAGTCTAGAGGGCTATCTGGTCAATGAATAATTCTTGCCCCTAAACAAATACCAATTTAGTAACATAACATAAACTATTATTTTCCTTAGCAACATCATTATCAACAACATCATCATCAACTGTAGGTTGTAAAGTTTATTTATAAACCCTTTGGGCCTTGATAGGCAGATATATCAGCCCTAGCAATCTAGCGAAAAAGACGACACCACGGCCGATATTTTGGCCCTCCATGAATTGGCTAATTGGTAACATGTCTTTTTCACTAGATACCACTCTTTTTAATTTATATCAGGGAAAGGGTTAGTTACAAAATTGAAAAAAAAAGTTATTTTTTATATTACAACAACACAACCTCTGTAATCAAGAAACGGTGAAAAAAACCTAGCGTACACCTCTATAAAACATGAAATTAAAAAAATTAAAAAGAGGTTAAATAAAAATATGAGACAAAAGAACAAAAAAACTAGAGAAAAATTAAAAAGAGATTTTTTTTTTACATAGCAATAAACGAAGCTCGGAAGAAAATTGTTCATGTTAACAATGACGAGGGGCGAGCGAGCCATTATCTCTTCTTAAGATAAACAAAAATATTTAATTTGATTTGAGCAGAACTCAGAACTTTTATTTTGTTAGAAAACAAGAAAAAAATCGAATTAAAAATATTAAAAAGGAAAATTAAAATTCGTTTCAATGAAACTTATCTGAATAATTATATTCTGCCTAAATATACTAAAATTGAATTAAAAATATTAAAAAGAAAAAATAAAATTCTTTTCAATGAAAATTGTCTGAATAACGATATATTCTGCCTAAATATACTGAATTGAATTAAAAATATTAAAAAGGAAAATTAAAATTCTTTTTAATGAAAATTGTCTGAATAACTTTTAATTTCTATCAAGTAGAATAATTTGATTGACTCCCATCACAGTCTAAAAACAGCCAGAACAAACAACAGCAATTGATTTCAGAAGCAAGTAAAGTCCAAGATGAAAAAAAATGAGAATAAAATAACTTTAAAATTTTATTTTTTTAAATTAATCGAAAAAAAAAAAAAAAAAAAAGTTAAATCATAAAAAAGGAAAAAATAGGATAAATATTTTTATAAATTAATAGAAGAGGTTAAATTATAAAAAAAAATGAAAAAATAGGATTAATTTTTTTTTAAATAATCGAAAAAAAAGAGGTTAAATTATGAAAAAATGAAAAAAATAGGATAAATATTTTTATAAATTAATCGAAAAAAAGAGGCTAAATTATAAAAAATAGGATAAATATTTAAAAATATTAATCGAAAAAGAGGTTAAATTATAAAAAAAAAAAAAATGGGATATTTTTAAAAAATAATCGAAAAAAAAAGTTAAATTATAAAAAAATAGGATAAATATTTTAAAATATTAATCGAAAAAGAGGTTAAATTATAAAAAAATAGGATATTTTTAAAAAATAATCGAAAAAAAAAGTTAAATTATAAAAAATTGAAAAAATAGGATGAATATTTAAAAAAATTTATCGAAAAAAAAGGTTAAATTATAAAAAAAATAGGATAAATATTTTTTTTAATCGTTTTAGAACGTTCAACAATTTTTATATCTGATTTTTTTAGGCTTTTTTAAAAAATTATTCTTACCCAAGGCATCTATTTATTATTCATAATAAGGACGAAAAAATAAGATGTTTTGATCCTAATTTATTTCTTTATCTTTTTTAAACAATCTAAAAAATAAATTTGAATGTTTATTCTAACATTTAAAAAAAAAAACCTTTACATAAAACTATAGTTCAACACATTATTTTTTTATTATTATTTTTCTATAAATTTAAACCCAAACCTAACCGTCTATTTCAGATAATCAAGTTTAATCGCCTATTTTTAAAACTTTGTTGTACAAGATCACATTAGTTTCCCGAAAATAAGATATATTTATTAACAAAAATAAACGTCGATTTTGATTTTAAATAAAAAGATAAAAATAAGAATTTTTATGTCGACCGACCTCCTTGCAAAAGATTAAGTGGTTGTTGGAAGAAGGGGGGCTGTCTGTGTTTTATCATTCGTTACCAGAGAGTGGAATAGCCCACACAGTCATTTAATGGTGTATTTAATAAACTTTTATCAAATATAGTAGTGTTACTTACCATCTTCTAAAAGAAGTATCCTAAGTTGACAGGGGTTTTGACGGAGAATAAACAAATTCCAGGTTCTGATGTATTTCCCTTAATACTTTCCCGTCGACTGATTTCCAATGAGCAGTTTCCAATTAGTTATCTCCCCTTGAATCCAAGCAAATCTCCGCTTGGGGGAGTTACAATTTCTTAAACGGAAAACAATTTCATTCTTATTTAAACTTAATTAATAAATATAGATTTAAAAAAAAGATGAAATAAGAATAAAACTAATTCATTTGATGAATTAAATTTCTAAATTTCACTGATAAACTTCTATGAAAATGTCACATAGATTTTTTTTTTACTTGACGGAAGTGGATAAGCAGTCGCCTCCCTTAATTTTACCTGCAGTGGCACAAAAAACACATCTTTTATTAGAATTAATTTACTTCATTTTAAACTAGAAATTCTTGCTTATTATTTGAGAATAACGAAATTAAATTACAGGTATAATAAAAATGACTTAGAATAATGAAGGCAAAGAAAGATGAATCTTAGAGTAAGACGATTCCTTATTTACAGGCATTCACCTTCATAATTGATCAGCTCCCACTACTACTCTACATAAAACAACTTCATCATTTCCGCTTAAACATTCAGCAGCAAAATTGAATTATAATGAAGAATATCTAGTAACATTATTAGTTTATTTTTTTCCATATTTTAATCATCAAAAAAATATTTTTTTAATTTAGAAAATAAAAATAAGTAAAATAAATTCATTAAAAAAAAATCAAAACGAGAACAATGCATTAAAAGATATACAAACCAGTTATTTCCCTTTATAGAATCATTTGTTTTTTTAAATAATTTTTATTGCAGCTAAAGCTTTTTTTCTAGTTGTAATTAGAATATTGGTAGGAAATAATTTCTCTGACGTCTTTTTCTTTTTGCACTTTCGGGAATCGAACTTAAGAAAAGAGACGTATGGTAAAAGAACTCAAAATAAAACAATATTATTTTTTATTAAATAACGAAATAAATTTTTTTATTACATAATGAAACAAATAATTAAACATACTACTCAGTAAGGATATTGTTCTCGGATACATAAAAAAATCACTATTTAGAGCAAAGTAATTCGTTTGGGAATAGTGCCCATCCTCAAATAATTCTCTGGAATTTGCTACGCTAAAATTGGATTCAACCAATAACTCTATCATGTTCATAAATTCCATTATCGAAGTGAAGTGAAGTAAGTGGTTGGTCGAGGCCTTCGTAGGAGAAGGAAATCAGTCAGATATTTCCACAAATATTAGTGTGTATCCGAGAACAATATGCTTTCTGAGTAGTATGTTTAATTGTTTGTTTCGTTATTTAATTTTTAAAATCATTTCGTTATTTAATAAATAGTATTTAATAAAAAATAATATTTTTTTTATTTTAATTTTTGAGTTCTTTTACCATAAGTTACGTCCCTTTTCTTAAGCTCGATTCCCGAAAGTGCAGGAAGGTCCCTTTTTTTCAAATAAATATGTGTTATCTACTCACATTTTATTAAATAATGTACTTTATTGGGCTGTCTGTCCAGTTATTTTATTACTGTTTTATAATGATTTGATTTTATTATATCTTTTTCATATTTTGTGTTTAAATTTTTAATTAATTAAATATTCAAATTACTCATTTATTTTTATCAAAAATTTTTTTATCTATTCCTTTCTCACTGAAACGGCGGAGATTTAGTATTCAATAAACGGAAATAATCTGTATATTAATAGGATAGCGTATGTTTTCTTTTGTGTCATACTTATACTAAAAGCAACGACTCAATTTCCCTCCAGCTATGGGTTAAATAGCATTCTGTGTTATTCAAAAATTTAATTGTGTACAAAAAACTAATGTTTACCAAAAATGATTGCTCTAGGCATTAAATGACCTAAAATGGTTGATATGCCGTAAAACACAAAAAAAGCAACGACCTTATCTTCCTTTAACTTCATCTCTTTAACCTTTGAAAACTTTTATACCGGTAATTAAAAAAAGTGTTATGAGGCAGAATTTTTTTTATGATGAAAACTTTTAAAAAAATTCCAAGCAAATTAATTTGCAGTTTTGAACTATTTCTCAGGATTTGTTTAAATTTAGATTTATTTTCTGATGTTTAAACTACTGTTGAATGTTGAATTTCCACAGGTTCTGCTAGTTATCATTATTTTTTTTAAATTATGATGAAAACTCTAGAAAAAAAATTCTAAGAAATTAATTTGCAGTTTTGAACTATTCCTCAGGATTTGTTTAAATTCATTTTCTGATATTTCAACTCGTGTGGAATTTCAACAGATTCTGTTAGTATTAATTTATTAGTATCAATCAATTTGCAATTTTGAACTATTTCTCAGGATTTGTTTAAATTCACGGATGTTAAATTTACTGTTAGTTATTTCAACTACAGTGGATTTTCCATAGGTTTTTCAATTAATTATGATTATTATTATTATTCAATTAATTTGCAGTTTTGAACTATTTCTCAGGATTTAAGGATGTTAAATTTACTTTCTGGTATTTCAACTACAGTGGAATTTCCACAGGTTTTGCTATTAATTATGATTATTATCATTCAATTAATTTGAAGTTTTGAACTATTTCTCAGTATTTGTCTAAAATTTAAGGATGTTAATTTTTATTTTATGATATTTCAACTACTGTGGAATTTTGAACTATTTCTCAGGATTTGTTTAAATTTAAGGATGTTAATTTTTATTTTATGATATTTCAACTAATGTGGAATTTTGAATTATTTCTCAGGATTTGTTTAAATTTAAGGACGTTCATTTTTTTATTTCGTGATATTTCAACTACTGTGGAATTTCCACAGGTTCTGCTAGTGTGATTATTATTGGTAAAGAATGTCAAGAAGCAAGAGTTATGTCCCTTTGAATGGAGTTATTTCTTTAGTCTTTTTTTCCCCCTTTTTCTTCCAACCTCCTTCGTTGTTGCTCCTACTTTATTTATTGCTCCTCCCACATTTTTTCTTTTTTTATATATATTTCTCCTTCTTCCCCAATGCTAAACACTACTCCCACTTTTACTCTTATTAGAAACCCAAAACCACTGACTGCTATCTTGTTATTATCATTATTTTCATTCCTAACAGCACTAATCTTATTATTATTACTATTACTAGCAAGAAAGCACCAAACGTCTATTATTCGGTCTCTCTCACTCACTCACCAACAACTCCTCAATACGTGACAAGAAAGATTTACACGCATTATTATTATTCTTATTATTTACACAGACAAAAATATACTTACATAAACACAGAGATTATTATTATTTGAAAGTAAAAAAACAAGCTTCAGGAATCCACAAAAATTCATCATGTCGAATCAAGGTAAAGGAAAAAATAATTCGCATACACCTCGTTTTTTTTAATCGTCTTAAAGAATCTTTGTAAAATAACTTTATTTATTTATTTATTAATTCATTCAATTAATGTTTAATTGAAAGTATTTTTGTTATTGTTTTTTTAATTTGTTTATTTGGGATGTTTTTTTCCGTTTTATTTTCTAGTTATAGCTGAAAGTAAAAGTTAAAATTTTTATAACTAAATCAATCAATGAATCAATTAATAATCAAACATCCTGATTCAGTGATTCCATTATTATTATTATTATTATTCCTTTTTTTTAAATACACTTTCTAAAAATCTAGACATTTAGCTGTTTTTTGTTGTTTTGTTTTTTAGTTAAATAAGTAAGTGAATATAACAAATAAATAAATACCATTTTAGATACTTTTTTAAGATGACATCCTGGACTAATATAGGTTTTAGCGCAAAAAATTAGACATTTTTAGCAAGCGTTCCCGTTCTTATAATTTAATTTCAGTTTTATTTTATTTTCCTCATTTCAATTAAAATGCAGGTACTCCTGGCGTAAGGAGTTCAATTCCAATATTAAACTTTCTTTTTAATGTTGCTGGACCAAACACAGAATTTTAGAGTTAGGATTGCAACATAAAAAAAAAAGTTTAATATTGGAACTAACTCCTTCCGCCAGGAGTGCCAAAATGAATTTTTATGTCTAATTTTTTTTAAAAATTCGATTATCTGTTCTTGTTAAAAAAAAATATTTTTTCAATCCTAATGAATTTAATGTTTATTTGGAGGTCATTGGACCACTTAAACACTTTTTTTTTTTAATTTATCAAAAAATTAATCTTTAATTGATTGTTGTTGAATGTCACTCCACTCAGTCAACACTCACTCACCACCTGTAGGAAGAAAATGTAGTTTTGGTTTATCGTTTCTCAGGAATTCTTCAAGTCCTCATGCTCTGTCTTTTATTCGTATTGTCAACAACTAATTCATAAAAATATTGAAAAAAATGTCCAATTTTCTACTAACTCTTTTTTTTTTAATTTAATTTTAGTTCAAATCTTTAAACCCATCTTTTTTGGAGGCTTTCATTTTACCCCCGATTTTTTCTGTTTTTAATTTTCTTACAAATTTTCTAAAAGAAAAAAAATGTTTCTTTTTATTGATTCATTTTTTAATTTTGATTTTTTTTTCCGTGTCATCTCTTGTTTTAGGAAAAGGTTCACATTATTTATCTTTTTATTTCAACTAAAAAAAATATTATTATTGAATCGAGGTTTAATTTTCCACATGAATTTGAAAATCCATTCCTCAAAAAAAATGTACGGAAAGAAAAAATGACACGTGAATCCAATTATTAGATTTTGTTTGAGAAAAAATATATTGTTGCTAACTTTTTTTAGATTTATTTCTACAATAAAATCTAGAAAAGTTTGGAAATTTCTACAAAATCTAGATATTTTAAAAATTGATTTAGTTTTGAATTTAAATTAAATTTAGTTTTGTTTGAGTTTTACTTAAATTTAGTGCCTGGAGTGGAGTCAACAGCACATCAAGTGCATGCATGATTAAAATATCTTAATCTAAAATTAAATATTTTATGGCAAAAAATGCATATTAAAGCCAACCATTTTATTTGATCTTTTTAAAAATTCAAATAAATCTGAAAATTGAAAAAAAAAATCAGCCTTGAATTTTCAAAATCCTAAATGTCATTTTAAATCGTTTTTTATGAATTAAAAGAAAAAAATGTTTTTGTTGACGATTATTAGAATTTAATCATTAAAAAAACAAACAAAGTTATTACATTATTTTTTAAGGTACCCCCCCCCAAAAAAAAAAATTAAATTTTAATAATCGACATTTCAATGCTTTTTTTGAATGCTCTTTCTTTACGAAGAGTTTATAGTTTAGATCTATAATTTATACAAATATTATATAAAATATATCTTTCATATTAAATAGAGAGATTTAGTCATTTATTTTGATTTAAATTATATTTTAAAATGCAGTTTCAATTGCATTTTTCAACATAAACCCCTTTTTACGACGTTGTTTTTTGTTTGTTTGAAAATAAAATCATGAAATTTACACTTGGCGACCAGGATTAACTATTTAGACGTCTTTTTTTTAATCATATTCTCTCATTTTTCATTGTTACTTTGACAAGGTTTCTTCCTTCTTCAAGTGAAGTGATGTAATAATATTTTTGTCCGATTGTCATCATTAAAAAAATAAAAAAAACAACCACCAACAAGTTCCATTTTTGCAAAACAAAATGGATGCAATATTGCAAAAATAATGCCTTCTTCTTCCTTTTCTTCAACAATTTATTTTCTTCTCTAATAATATTTATCCGTTGTAAAAAAAGAAGAAAACCCCACTAATCCTTCAATTTTCATTCCCTTCACAATGCAGTTCAGTTCATTTACCCTATTATTTGTCATGGCTTTCATAAATAATGAATAATTCATTTATTTCTCTCTTCGTTTTATCTACTGTCATCCATATTTTTATTATCGCTGGCTGGAGCTTCTTGTCTTATCTTGTCTTTATTTTTTTCCTTTTTCTTTCTAATATTTCGAGATTAACAAAAAATGTGATGTCAAAGAAGCTCGATGGATGTTTGTTATTAATTTATGTTTAGTAAATAAATAAAACGTAATTAAGATTTATTAGGCAAGGTAGCCGGGGAGGACATCGCCTCATTTTTGCAGGAATTATTCTCAGTAAAATTTTACGCAACGCTTCTTGTTTTTTTTCTTGTCTCTTTCTTTCTTCCCTTTCTCTTTCTCTTCTCTCTTTTTCTACTTATTTCCTTCTCTCTCTTCCTATCCCTTTCCTTCTCTCTCTCTTCCTATCCCTTTCCTTCTCTCTCTCTTCCTATCCCTTTCCTTCTCTCTCTCTTTCTATCTCTTTCCCATCTCTCTTTCTTCCCCCTCTCTCTTCCTATCCCTTTCCTTCTCTCTCTCTTTCTATCTCTTTCCCATCTCTCTTTCTTCCCCCTCTCTCTTTCTATCCCTTTCCTTCTCTCTCTCTTTCTATCTCTTTTCCATCTCTCCTTCTTTCACCTCCCTCTTTC
>JAYKTE010487399.1:0-10085 GCA_036873565.1 Xipholeptos notoides | reverse complement strand
GTACTTAATAATACAGATACAATAATATATATATATATATATATATATATATATATATATAAAAATAAAAGAGCAGGAGGAGGAAGGTTTGCGACACCGGGTTGCAAAATATCAAGACATACTGGAGGGCCAGAGGAGACTTATTGTCATTCTGCCTTCAGGAATCCCCACCGGGCGTGAGCAGTGATTCTGCTGACGGTGGTGTGTGAGGCGGAGGCAGATGGGTGAAAGCCCAAAATGTTTTTGCGCCATACAGTCGTTGACTGGAGTGGTGTGGAACCTGCTGGAAATCAGATGAGACTTGTTGTCACTCTGAACCAATAAAACCCACTGGTTACTGGGTGTACAAGTATCTAGTGATTGGTCTGAAATCTCAATAATAATCGCTGTACCGGCTGACCACAGAGCAAAAACGAAAGAAAAAACAAAAAAAAAACAACAACAAAAAACAAGAAAAACAGAAAAGATTAGCAAATACCAAAAGCTAGCCAAGGAACTAAAGATCTGGTACATGAAAACTATAGCTATACCGGTTATCATAGGAGCCCAATGGGCTCTCCTAAAAGATCATGAAAGAAGACAAGAAATCGGTATCAAGGGAAAAATACACCTCTGACAGACTACTGCACTCATGAAGACTGTTGACATAATCAGGAAAGTGTTGGACTATGAAAATTGAACCCAACTAAATGGAAAGAGAATCGAGGAAAAAAAACCATAATCGAAGAGAGGAGCTTGCCAGGTGCAAGGGATGCGGAAGTGAGGGGAGACATTGTCACTCTGCTTTCGGTAGGCACCACTAAGTGTTGGCAGAATCTGGATTCTGCTGACACCAGGTGTGAGAGCTTAATTTAGGAGGGTGAAAACTTGAGAAGTAGCACCATACAGTATTTTACTGGGATAGAGCGGGTTCTGCTAGATCCTCACGAGAAGACTTTTCACTCTGACTCTAGTGAAAACCCTCGGTCAAGGCGAGCATGCAAGTGCTGCGTGTGACCGGTGTGAGAATTCAAATAATAATGATAATAACAATAGCAATAATAGTAATAAAACTAAGTAAGCAGCTGGTGCAATACAATGACTAACATACACCACTCAGTACAGGTGTGCATACAACTCCTTCGTAAAGTGAAAAAGTAAAAGAGAAAAGAAGAAAATAAAAAAGAAGGAAAACTAAAATACAACACAAAAATACAAATTTAAAAAAAATAAAGATTAGTGTGCAATAAAAATAGGGATGAAAATAGAAATCAATAATATGTCGTCAGAATTCTTCATTCTCACTAACAGCTCGCTCGCTCGGCCACTGCTAGTGTCTGCGGGCATACCTACCACCTCTCCGACCACATTATACTCCAAACCACCCCAACCAGTACGTGTATTTATGGAAGATATTCTAGGCTCTTTTTCTACGCGTGTATTTTGCATTGGTCGAAATAAAATGACTGTATTTCAAAATCAGGTTTTATAATACGCGTTTTCAAAATTCATCCACCATCACCAACCCCAGATAAAATTATGGTTGAACTTGATAAAAAAAACAACTTCCGAACTGAGTAGCATCCATTAAGGTAAAAGATGTGCAATTTGGCAGGCAATTTCCAAAGAAATATTGATTCACCTGTGGAAAGGTAGAGATAGAAAAAGGTCGGAAAATTTGAGCAGCGTGAATAATGATAATAATGTTGGTGAATCGTTTCATTGGGTAAAAGAAAAGCATGCATTCGTATGTAATGGCGAATCAGGATTAGATAATCTAGTCTCTAATATACACTCAAATAGAAATAAACTGTTATAGTCTTCGTTTTTGGTAATCATCTTAACGAATTGAGTATCTCTACACTGAAACACGTCTGTCCCTTTCTCAAGGATGGACTCTCATTAGGTGGTATAGTGGCAGAAGTAGAAATACAAAGACGTTCCTGATTAGCTCGAAGGGAAAAGCTGCCAAATTAAAATAGTGTAAATTAATTTTGTGAAGAAGAGGAGCCATTTTTGAATGTGTCAGATTGACATTTTAGTTTGAATGTGTCAGGATTGTGAAGAGATGTAGCTTAATGGAACTTTATGAAAATCCGTGGATATTTATCTGCTGATATTTTACTCTCAGGTAATATTGGAGATTCATAGATATTTAATTGCTGTTATCTTTTTCGAAAGATAGTATTGGAAATTCGTGGTTATTTAATTACTTTACGGATACTCAATTGCTCTTATTGGGTGGAGAAAGTTTCCATAAAACTTTAGTTTCTCTATATTTAGTCTTCTGTGCGGTGATTTTCTGGATTTCAACGGTTCAGATCACTAAATCCTCATCTTGATTTTTTTCTATACCCTTAAATCGTCAACAGATTTACATGGGCTGTTGATGACGGTGATATCGGAATAAAGGGCCGAGACAGCCCATAGCCAAATCGTCTGTGAGGTCAGAATTCGGAGCTTGATCAGTGACGACCCCCATCCCAAGCTCGCCTCACAGGCGAGGAACTTCACAATATATGTATATAGTGACGCATTTAACGACGAAATTAACCAACAGTGTTCAATTAAAAAATAAAAATAAATGAATAAATTAAAAAAGGATACGATTATTTATTAATTAAAAAGGAAATTCTAGTTGCGATATTCACTTATATTGCGCAGATTGGCTGAGTATTGATCACAGAACGATAACTAGATTTAAATGTAAGAATACCAGGCAAGACTAATAGAGTTGGTATTTTTTGTAAAAATTGAATTGTTAGAATAAATTAAAGAAAGAAATGTTTCTTTGTTTATTTAGAAATCCTCAAATCGGTTAAAATGCTTTGAATATCCAATCACATCAATTGCCTTTGGAGTGAACAGATTTTGTAATCACCAACAAGTTAGAAATGCATATACAATACAAGCCAATGAGGTTAGTTTAGTATTATTAAACAATGTTGAAAAGCGCAAAATAAATTCAGGCTTTCTCCCGTAGTTACAGAAATTTGGTGCCTAGTTGATGTATTGTATATTTCGAATTTCCAGAAAAAGGGCACTGAAGATAACACGGGAAGGACGTTGCAACAGATTGCCCTGTTGCGACCCCGAAAAGACTCCAAAGTCAGATAGTTGTTCGAGATCCGTTATTCAAAGATCGATAGTTATTCAAGGTTAGGTTGATGTTCAGAAGTCAGTGTATGTCATAAGCTCTGTTAGTTGACACGTAAGCCGTCAACTAAAAAGAAAAAAAAAGGCATCTGTCTGTGACAGACAGCCACCTTAAATGCAAAAATAGTTTTGGCGCGCAAAATGAGAAATGAGGTGAATACGTGATTTTCACGCGCCAACACTTTAATATATAAACGAACTGAAAGGGAGTATGTAATTTTTCTTTAGTACGACAACCTTGTCAGGTACTGGTTTAGTTCCTTTATATCGTAGGATTTTTAACTTAAGTCCCTTTGTACTACACTATGAATTTTATTCCATTTCCAATTCAGTTTTTAAGCAGAAGCTTTATTTCAAGTTCGGAACAATGAAACTAGCATTTGGTTGAAATATCTAAATATTCGGCGACAGCTGTTACATCTATATGTGAATATATTTAGAGGTCCATAGTTTATTAATGAATGAATGCAACAGATTTTTACAATCTCAAATAAACATGAATGCTTTGTAAAATCAATTTGGCCAACATTTTTCTTTTTTTTTTCTTATCAATTACTTATAAAATTTATTCCCAAAATATTTATAATGTCTCGTCTATTAAAGAAAATCGTACTTAAACATTAAAAACAGGTCTAATTGATTTTTGCAGATTAAATCAAACTAGTCGAGTTTAGTTAAAGGTTAATTTTTAGTTTTTCGGTTGATTATTTTTATCATAGAATCATTTATTTTTATGAGATAATAATCCAACACTGTATTACGTCCAACATAAAATAAGGCCAAAGAAAGATAGAGAGGGAAAGAGAGAGGGGGCACAGAGACAGAGAAAAACAGAAGAGAGAAAGGTAGAGAGAAAAGATAGAGAAACAAGAGAGAGAGAGAGAGAGAGAGAGAGAGAGAGAGAGAGCGAAAGATTCAGGAAGAGAGAGAGAAAGAGAAAGATTAAGGAAAAGAGAGAGAGAGAGAGTGAAAGATTCAGGAAGAGGAAGCGATAGAGAAGGAAAGAGAAAGATTAAGGGAGAGAGAGAGAACGAAAGATTCAGGAAGAGGGAGATAAATATGTTTTATTTCGCCCGAATGCTTCAGAGAAGATTGCAAATTACATTGTTATGATGACTGAACTCATGCAATCATGCATTCATAAGTTGAAAGTTTTATCTTTCTGTTGCGGATATAGACGGCGTGAGAAAACAAGCCTTGTTACGGACGTGCATCAGAAACAGAGATGCGTTATTGAATTCCCCCGTGTAGAATAATTTGAACCGATCAACATTCACCGACATCTGTTGAACGTTTACAAAGCGATGCAGTCGATGTCAGCACAGATAGGAGATGGGTGCGTCAATTTCAGAATGGCGACAGAACCAGCGAGCGTGCTCTCCGGACGCGAAAATATACCACTTCTTTGCTTCATTTATCGCTGGCAAAAGAGCATTAACAATAGTAGTGACTATGTAGAAAAATTAATCTTGAGCACTAAAGTGCACACTTACACTTTCATTACCATTGATTCTGTCTGAGAAGATTATGATAGCAATAATAATAATGATGATGATGATGATGATAACGTACTAAAATTTAAATTAAATTTTGATAATTTCTTTATTTTCAATTAAATATTCTAAAATAAAAGTATTGTTTTGTTAGCTATAAACATCCCGGTATGTTTTGAATAAAGACAAAAATAAAAACATTTTCAAGGAGAAGTGCGAAGTGGAAGTGCGTTGTTGTAAATAAAACCAAGGTGTAATAATAGTTTCCATAGCAGAGTAAATAGTGTAAACATTAATCTTTCACCTCGGTATTATAAAAATTAATTGCTTCCATTATTCATTTGCAACACCTGGAATCGGGAGGAAGAAGTATGGAGTGGCATGGGGAGTGGAGAGAAGAAGGTTTGTCTGACAGGAATAGTCACGTGATAAAGACGTCGGTCGACCAGAAGATCGATCGAAAAATCGATCAACATTTATTATTCTTCTCCTTACAGTAAATGACTAAGGAAGAGGTCTTTAAATCGATCACGAACGAAAATCGAATTCTCAGAAAAAAACAAACAAACAAACAAAATAAAAACCCAAAAACGAATTGAAAGAGAGAGAGAAAGAAAGAAAAATGAAGGAAGGAAAGGGAACTGAACTGCTGACCAACAAAGCGGCGGCGAATCTGTCATCATTTTATGGGTCTTATCGTCCAAGTCTTTCATTATTTTCATGACATTTTTTCGTCTAAAGAAGAGTTGCTGAATGCTGGAACTAAATGTTTATATTGCTTGAAAAGAAATTAGCTTATGCACAATATTTCTAAGATTAACACTATTGGTTGTTTCCTGGGTTTAAGTTGGTTTCTTGATCTTGAATGGAACAAATTGGTAACAATTATGGCATATATGAAATGTGTCAAATAAACTAATCCATTATTTAAGGGAATTAAAATCGTGGTTGGTTGAGACACAATTTGAACAATTTTCCATCGACGCAATAGAAATTTTCTTTTTGTCTTTAATTAAGCGAAAAAAACTCTTCCCCAAAAACGTGACAATAGAATTTCAAATATTGAAGTTATCCTTTTTTCAAAATTTGAAATCTAATTTTTTTTGGTTAAGTGTAATCTTCAGATACTGTTAGTGAATGTAAAAATCTTATTGAAAACAAAAAAATTCGTAATTTATATATAAATATATATATATTTGGCCTATATATGGCCTTCTTCATTTAGTACTTCCTGTTTTGGAGAAAGGTTAGCATTATAAAAATAGAAATAAATTTATCGATTATAAAAAAAACAATTGATTGCACCCTTACAAAGTTCATTCTTCACTTAATAATCGGTGAACATTTTATATTGATTAAATAATGACCTGATTTTTAGTAGATTTTTAAAGAGACTCCATTAAGAAAAATAATAACACTACCCCATAATTTGGCCGGATTTTACGACACTAAACTACTCCACTTTACAGTGTTACTGTTACGAAGTCACAACTCTAAACTAGAAGATTACCGTGTTACTGTTCTCACATCTAAATGCACTAAAATCCTTCCGCCGATTTTGAAGAACGTCTTTGATAAGGTTGTTTGCGAATCATGCACTGAGAGTCTTCGATAAGATAGATAACGCCATTCCAAATCATTTCACTACTAAACATAAAACGTTGAAAAAACATTAATATCCCTGGAACAATTAATTTGCGACGGAAAATATATACGACTATGCGTAGTATATGTGCCCTTAGAATTTCATAGAGCATGTGAGTATCTTTCGCCGTGAGAAGGGGGTTAAAGGAAAAGAATACCAAAGAAACAAATGTAATAAGAATTACATCAATTGAGTCCATTTGATCTATCATGTAAAAAAACAAAAAAGGTACAATTTCTTCTTGTAAATTCCCAGAATCCTGTCCGTGTGGGTTAAAAGTTTAAGATAAGAGAACGATCCAACAAAACATTCAACAACGCTAAAATTCCATGGTGAGTTAACTTCCTCTTACTGAACTTATATAACAAAATATTATCTTTATACAATGCACATTTTACGACAACCACAGGGTTGCTGCGTGGCTGGAAGTTTGAAAAAAATAAAACATTCTATATTTGGTTGTGATTATTCAGTTTAGGTCAGCATATAAAAAAAAAGATCCTGAAAAACAAATCTTAATTTTGAACAAATATAAATAAATGTTTTTTACGTAGGAATTTATCTAACTTTAAGTGGTTTTTGAAAAATCTTAAGGAAAATTTTCATGAATTCAACAAAATTAGCAAATAGATTTCTTACTTCTAAAAGAAGTTATTGAAATTAAGAAATATATATTGATTTTCTTTTTTTTTTCTTCAGAATATTCATTTAGCAGATGGGAAATTTTACTTTGAGTATTTTTTTTCTTCTCATACTCAGTCTGGTTGGTAAGGTTGGATATTTTTCCATAAAAAAACTTTTTTATTCATTAAAAAAAAAATTTCTAGAATCAAACATGAAACTGGAACTTGATATATTTTGTGAACTTTTTTTTTTAACAATTAACAATAACTAGGAGTAAAAATGAAAGAAGTTTTTTCTTTTAAAATATGATTTTTCGAACTGTGAACTTAACTTCCAACAAAACTTTAATATTTTAGTTTATCCAAAAACTGAACGGTTAATGAATAATCACCTGACATCTCATTGTTTCTTTAAAATATTTTACAGGTGAAGTAGGGTGGAAAAGGCCTAGGTACAAATAAAACAACTATCGGCCACAGTATCAGCAGTGAGTGCACCACGCACCGTTCAGAACAGTGTGTGACTGTGCTGCTGCTTAAAATTGACATATTGCGCTCGCGCACGACAACATTCTGGAGACATAGTACAAATAGTCTTAAATAAATACAACTAATTCTATTTTTGCGGGGGTGGCAACAAGTACTTTTACTTAGTTTTGTATTTTTCATCTAGAAAATACATAAAAAAAGAAAGAAAGAACCCCCCCAAAAGTTAAAAACAAACAAACCAAAAAAAACCGCTTAACATGAAACTTTTTTAAAGAACAATAAATGAATAAGAAGAATTGTACTTTTACCCCAGATGTTCAACCATCCTTCCACTCGACAAGGATATTCGTCATTATTATTCCAGTTAATCGTTGTTTTTGTGTTGTTGTTATCATTTAATCCTTTTTGTTGCATCTTTAAAAGCTCGTAAATCTGTTATTGAACAGTATTAAAAGCCCAGGTCGTGCTCGTGCGTGGGTTGGGCCGCGAGCGGGCCGTTTGCACAATAATATCTTCTCTCCACCGTTGGAATCCAGGGTTTGACACACAACGAACCAACGAGAGTAGTCGTACTCGTCGAATAAACCAACTGACAAAAATATTTGATTTTATTCTCGTGTCAGTATATTCACCTGAGGAAGAGAAAAATAGAGAGCGACCTACAGGTAACTTTTCTTTTAGATATCAGTTTACGTACAGACTAGAACTGGTTTACTTTACAACTAACTTCATTTAAGTACTACTCACTCCTACCGAGAATAAATATCGAAGAAGAGAAGTTTGTACAATTTTGGAAAGTCCTGTTCCCTGTTCATGTTATGCACAAAAAAGAAAGATACTGAAAGTCCCGGTGCACCACCACCACACACACCAGCAGCAGCAGCACCACAAAACACT
The DNA here is from genome assembly GCA_036873565.1 of Xipholeptos notoides. Classification (NCBI taxonomy): domain Eukaryota; kingdom Metazoa; phylum Mollusca; class Cephalopoda; family Idiosepiidae; genus Xipholeptos; species Xipholeptos notoides. The sequence continues at coordinate 1,803 of JAYKTE010487399.1, read as the reverse complement.
CACCAAAGTAAGTTGGGGGAGTCGGGTTGGGACGGTCGGTCATATCATAACAAATCGTGTTTTTTTTTTTGTTTTTTTCAGTTTTTAGAAAGTTACATTGGTTTGTATATGAAACATGTTTGTTTGTTTTTTATTTTCAAATAAAGTTTGAGTTTTTTTTTTTTTAATTCAAAGTAAGAAGCAAAGAAGACACGTTGCTTGATGGTGATGATAAACGTCAAAATAGCTGACTGTTTACGGGGGAGACTGACTGACTGGACTCTGTCTCCGTCCCTACAAATTTTGAATAAAATAAAATAGGACTACCTCCGCCGTGTCGTTCGTGAGTCGTCTGTGAAGGTTGGCTTCTCGGTCTTATGTTCCGTGGACACAAAAACATAAAAAGAATTCTGGGTTGAATTTTTTGGGAGTAGTTAAAAAAAAATCAGATATTTTTTTAAATCCCACTCCGAGTATTTTTGTAAGTCATGAAATATCCGTTTCTTGTATAGATAGAAAAAGAAAAGGGGTAACAACCTTGGTCCTTGAAACCAACTCTTCCTCTCTTCCTCCTAGCTGACTTAGATTTATTTACTTTTGTTTTGCTGTTGAACACCAAAAATCCGATATCTAAAAAATGTGATATTAATATTTTCGTAGCAATAAAAATCACCTGCGGTTCGGTGGTCGCTGTCTGTCCTGTTCTGGCGACCCACCATCATTACCAGACAATTTTTTTTCTTACATTTCTTTCTCGAGTTAATGAAGGAAAGAAGAAAAAGAAGAAAAAGTAAAACCAAAAATCGTTTCTCACTTCAATATTTTTTTGTTATTATTTTGCTTATTATTATTATTTTTAAAATTATGTTGAAGATTAGAACAACAACAACACTGTGAGCCAGTCAATTTTAAAACCTACGATACGACGCCCCAACAACAACTCTAATTTTGAAAACTAGAGGTTGAGGCAAGTGCGCGCGAGAAAACGGGAGGAAGGGAAAAAGGAGCGCCAGAAGAATCAAGAGAGGGGGAAAAAGGAGAGAAAAATAAAGGACAACATACAACAGCCACTGACTTTAACCTTTTTACGGGAGCTGAATATTTTTTCTTTTCTGTTTTCTTTCTTTCTTTTCCCATTTCAATGTTTCCGAATGTTAATTTAGTCTTAAAAAATCTATATGAATGTCTTAACATTTATTCTAGGTAGGTGAACAGAGCGAAATTATTCATTAAATTCATATTATTTTTCTGTATTTAAAAAAAAGAAGAAAAATGAGACGGACAAAGATGTTGAGTTCATACCTTGCAGTTAGTTCTAAGTGAGCATTATATGAAGGTGAAGGTTTCAACCCCACCCAAAGCCAGTATTTACTATGATTCCAAGGCTTAACGCACCTACACGGTCATCAGGGTTAACAGAACAAGAGCAGGAGGCTACACCAGTGGTTTCAATAAAGGGTTAGGTTCGGAATTCCGAAGACTCCCCATTACAAGATTCCCGAGTTCGATCTCTTAAAAAAGGCCGCTCATCGGCCGAAACGTTATGAGGATGAAAAAAGGATAAGGATAAGGACAAATATCACCCTAACACACACACAAAAAAATAATCTACAAGTATTTTTATCATCATTTTGACTAAGTTTAAGCATTAAACTTCAGTCCAATTTTTCTATTTATCGAAATTTATCAAAATGAGAAGAATAAACACATGCGCACATGCACGCTCAGAAGTCTAGTTGTTTTCTGTAAAAACGATAATGATCTAGAGGAGTACAACTTTTTGTAGAGTTATCTATTTACATACAAATAAAACACACACACACA
>JAYKTE010487288.1:0-10085 GCA_036873565.1 Xipholeptos notoides | reverse complement strand
AGAGAGAGAGAGAGAGAGAGAGAGAGAGAGAGAGAGAGAGAGAGAGAGAGAGAGAGAGAGAAATAAAGAAAGAAAGAGAGAGGGGAGAAAGAAAGGTAAATGTGCAGTAAGAGCAAATGGGAGAGAGCTATGAAAAGAAATTAGGCCCCTCTGTCGTGTCTTCCCGTGGCTGAAGTGAAAGAAAACAGCAGCTCATATCAATTTACTATAATTGGTTTGACGCCATTGGTGTTGTAGGAGCAACTGCAAACAGAAACGGCAGATAACCCTGGGTAACGAGGTGAACGACAAATGAAGACTGTGGGCTCTCTCTTTTAAAGTCGGACATGTTGCCGCGGTTGATTAATAGAGAGGAGCAACTCCTCGCTTGCCATATCACACCTCATCAACATCCGCTTTATTGTACCAGTCTGTGCATGCTTACACATACAGGTTGATACTCTTTAGTTGCAGGTAAAACATGGAAGAGGGAGTCGTCTAGCCTTTCGAACTGCAAATTATATTTCTATGCAAACATTGTACACAAATTTTGAATACTATCGGTTTAGACCAGACAGTTAGTGGCCAGTTGTCTGAAACCGGTATTCTTTTTTTTTGGGGGGGGGGTTGCTCTTGTTTTTGTTGTGTTTTTTAAGGGAATTTTGATTTTTTTAAGTATTTGATCTCAAAGTTAAGAAAAATTCTCATGCCAAAATCTAGAAATCTAATAATTATTGTCACTTTTAATAGCCTGTAACAGCAATGGACGTAATTATTTTAAATAATTGTGCATAAGTGAAATTTGGTTCTATTATTAATTCCTTATTTCAATCTTAATCAAAAAATTGTATGCTGAAATGTTGGCCAGCTTTCCCCACCAAATCCGACTAATTACATTCCGGCTTTTCATTTACCATGACAATATTCACTGCAATCAACGGCGTTATTATTAAAGCTTGTGTTATTTTTAAATTCTCACAAATTTGCAATATTTGCGCTAGGGGAAATTAGTATGACGTTTAGAAGAATATTGAAATTCGTTTGCCAATCGTTTTTTCTTCCACCAAAAATGTAGGTCATAGAAGGAAAAAATTAGAGTGATACAGACCTTTGTTTCCGTAGCTTACAATGGAAATTAATCTTTATGTTCTAGTTATTTTTGTTCTGTTTCATAAAGCTCAGTGGTTCTAGTTTGATATTTTCCATTTTCTCTTGTCTCTTAGAATTTCACCCAACAATCTACAGCAACACTTGGTAGATCTTTGACAATTATTGGATTCGAGCTTCCTGCTTCGTTTTGTTTGTCAATTTTCATTTCAAAGGCCTATAGTAGTCAGCGTGTGTCGTTTTCTGAAACAGCTTTGGGATTATGCTTATACTCTTAACCTGCATATTGAAATTTCACTTTCTTACATTGGTCCCAGTGGAAGGAACTACCCGTTGAGTTTTGTCTATTATTGTTATTCCCATAGGATCCAGTTTACTTATGATTTTTATTTATTTATTTTATTATTTTCTACATAGAGTCTATGTTTGCTGTTCATATTGGTCTTGCTTCTTTTTGTGCTTTAATGCAGTTGTCCCTAATTGCATTATTTTATGCAGCTGTCAGTAGTCACCCTGTCTCTTTTCTAAGATTTCCTTTTCACAGACATACTCGTGTATCCGCGTGTGCGACTTCTTTAGTTTGCCTTTGGAATTATCCATGCTGTAGTTTTTCATCCATTGTCTGTTTCCATTTTTTCTTTCTCGCTTTCCATAGCTCTTTTTACTGAAAGTTTTTGCGCGCTGGTTTTGGCAGCTGTGATAAATCTTTTTATTGCATTACGGTCTGAAAATTTCAATGTTGTTTTTTGTTTATAATTTTTTTTTCCCGACATTTTTGGGTTTTTTTCACGCAATCTACAATGTTTAATAGACCACATCTTCCATCTTTTATTTTACTTATAACTGGTTGATGTCATAAAAATTATTGATTGATTGAACGGGAAATACCTTGAACATGGGGAACTCTTCCAAAATAACCTTTATAAAAACCGCTGTGAAGACCCAATCACATAGTAACAACTGCAATTTCCATGCCAATAATGCATTAAGTATTGATTGAAAATATCGACATCAACTGAACGAGACCTTCGTTTAAAAAGTAGTGTTTTCACCGGAGAAAAAAAAATCATATGTAATGGCTTGTAACACAGGTGGGCGTATTCTTTTTTCATTAAATATGAATAAAATCATAATTATTTTTCGTAACCTTTCCAAAGCAAAATTGGGTTTTATTAATTAATTCGTTAATTGAAAATTAATCCATAAATTGGATGCTGAAATTTTGGATACATTTGTCTCAAATTCTAACCAATAACAATTCAACTTTTTATTTATTGTGACAATATTCACTGCATCAATGATTATTTTACTAAAGATTGTGATGTTATTATTAAATTATCATAAATACACAACATCTGGGAGAAATATTATTATGTTCAGGGAAGTATTGGCATTCCTTTCACTTTTTTTCATCCACCATAAGTGTAGATCACAAAATTAAAGATCATGACGTATATAGATCTTTGGGTACGAAATCTATTTTATTCCTTTCTTTCTTTTTCTTTCTTTTGTCTTTCTCGACCGTGTTTTTAATTAACAGCTTTCTATTATAATAGCGTTTGCCTTTCTTTGGTCAGTCCATTCCAGGTTTGGTTATTTTCAGTATTCAAGCGAATTCTATTGCTTATCTTACAAGCAGAGTTAATATTTTCTAAAACTTGAATTCTATTTATCAATTGAATGGCGGTAAGCCATCCAGCACATTTATATTCAACTAGAAGTATAACCCAGTCTAGCTCGGAGGTTGCTTTGATGCTCCCGTGGTGCTCATTTTGATCTGTGTTTTTGTAATTCCAATTTTTTTCTTTCTTTCTAAGAAAACTGAGGTGAATTCTAGAAGAGCCGAAAATTATTTTAGTAAACTGCGGTTATATTGAAACCTGAATTAAAAACATAACCCCCACACAGCGGACGCCAATGTCTTGCAACAATCAAATTTTTAAATTTTGATCCCTTAGCAGCTATTTTTCCGACTCAAAACCAAATCGAATTTGTTTCACGGCTCCGAATGCCCATACCTCAAATATCAAATGACTAGATTGAATATTGGCAAATCTCTAGGTGAAATATTGGCAAAGTAGTCCAATAGAGACGGTGTTTCAGACAGACAGACAGACAAACAAAGCCACTTTTATATATATGTAGTACGTTTATATTCTAACTAATTAATTGTATACAGCAGCAACACCTGGTAGCAATTCTATGGGACAGGAATCATGTATTTACACTGTTTATCCAGATATAATAAGTTAAAAAGATTCAAACAATATTTGATTAAAATGTATAGATTGTTTTTATTTGTGAAGAAGATAATTTGAAATTCAAAATTTAAAGCACTTATTTCTTTGCAGAAAGATTTTTTCTCGTTTGATTCTTTTCTCTTTCATTTTATTTCAACCACTCTTTAAAGGCTTTTATTTGAAATATAGATTTTTCAAACATCTCTTACATTAATAAATGCAAGCTGATCAAAAAGCTCTTTATTATGGCTCAGTTAACATTGAATGGGCCTTATGAAAATCAGAGTAACCAATAGAAAAATCAACCATCCTAGAAAAAGTAATATTTTTTACTTTGTCTAGGATTGTTGACTTTTCCATTGGTTATCCAAGGGAGGCTCCAATGTACCTTAACTGTGAGTACTGTCCAGCTGATAATATTTTAATCACATTGCTCCTCATTTCCAGAACTCTTTTCCCCCTTCGTTCATATTCTCTGCTTCGTTTTTTCTCTCTTTCGTCTTATCTTGCCTGATGCAGTCTATTTCTTGAGTAGCGAGATATTTATAAACCACTTGTTCATTCAATGATTTTCCATGTTTGTTTTTCAATTGACCTCTTTTTAGCATACCCTGTTAACCCCAAGGTCATTCGGATATATCGGCTAAATATTCTTGTAGTGCTTATCAGTGATTCCACCTCATTTTGTATCTGTTGCATTTGGTTTGACATCATCCATATACATTCGGCGATTTAAATTTTGCTTGTTTGTGAGAGTATGCATAGCTTTCTCTAATGTCAGATTGACATGTCTTTTTTTTACTTAGTTGTTTTGTAATTGAATTCTCATACTGATCACAAGTAAGATCACATTTGCATGCCGTTTGTGACAGGTGGTTTTAAGTGGAGTCAAAGTGACAAGTGTCCTCAAGATTCTCCAGCAGAATCCGCTCCATCCCAGCCAAAATACTGTATTGTGCTACTTCTCCTCAGGTTTTCACCCAACAGTTTGCCGCTCTCACATCTGGAATCAGAAGAATCTTGGCTCCGCCAACCTCTGGTGGTGCCCTCCGAAGGAAAAATGACAATAAGCTTCCTCTGGCACTTCAGCATCTCTTGCAGTCAGAGACAACAAGCTCCTCCTCTCGATCATTTTTTACCCTTCCCCGTTCTCTTTGCATTTTGTTAGGTTCAATTTTCATAGACCACTACTTCTCTAATTATGTCAATTTTCATGAGTGCTGTAGTCTGTAAGAAGAGGTGTATTTTTTTTTTAATACTGATATCTTGTAGTCTTCTTTCCAGGTCTTTGGGATGGTCACTAGGGCTTCTATGATAATCGGCATCACTGTAGTTTTCATGTTCCAAATCCTCTTTAGCTCCTTGGACAGTTTCTAGGTATTTATTAATCTTTTCTGTTTCTTTCATTTTCACTCTGTGGTCAGCCGGTACAGCGAAATTCACTGTGATTCCACTCAGTGGCCACTACAGAGCTTTTACACAACCAGTGGGTGAATCATCTTCAATCATCATCATCAATCATCATCATCAATCATCATCATCGTTGTCGTCGTCGTCGTCGTCGTCGTCGTTGTTGTTGTTATTATTTTGGGTTACCACACCGGTAACTATCAATGCTTTTACTATGTTAGCGATCAGTGGCTTTCACTGAAGTCAGCGTGACAAGTCTCCTTGTGGTGCTACATTCCAGTTTGTTTTATTCCAGTCGGGATAATCCTTTCAGGTCTTTTCCCGCATTAGTATCATTTTATTTATTTATATTTTATTTATTTATCTATTTATATTCTAAGCAATTAATTCCTCGTACCAGGTGCTGTAAATCAAGGAATTGAAATGTTATCTCCTTGATACATAAACACATGTGAAAAGTTGTAGCTGGTATTTCATTTAAATGACTTAAAATACATAGATTTGAAAATCGATTAAATAAATTTGTCCCTGAGAAATTAATAAACAAAAAAAAAATTGAAAGGCTAAGAAAAACAAACAAGTGAGAGGAAAAATTATAGAAAAAATAAAGAAAAAGTAAAGTAAAAGAAAGAATGCCTGAAGGAAAATCTCTTCAAAGAAAAAAAAGGAAAGAAACAGCTCAAATTTAAACATATGATTAGATATGCAAAATTTGGAAAGTTATCCAATTAAGAAAGTTAAAAAGCAAACTGACTAAAAAGATTCCAAATTTAAAAAAAATGTTAATAATTGTCTTATTTATTCACTCGTGACAAATAACTGACACAACAGTGAAGCTACGAATCAAACGTTAGATATTTAAATTGAATAGAAAGTAAGTTGGTGAAACACATAAATATTGAAAAACTGAAACCGCATAATAATAAATATTTCCAAACATAAATTTCCAAGTTTTTAAAATATATTTTCGTTGGAGCATAATATAGGAAGCCCTGTTGCATCTATTTCATACTTTTATAAGATTATTCACAATTTTATTCTTATCTTTATTCTTATAGACACAATGTGTGTGTATTTGTGTGAATTTCTCAGATCATTAGTATTGTTTAGATTGTTAGATTGTTCGGAAACTATAGGCCAATTTTAAGTGGCATGTTTTTGGGAATTGGTACGTTTCAGTCGGGCTGATTCAGCAGGGCACGACTCGGCATCAACTTATCGCTTCTTCTTTATAGTCAAAGCTTTGTTTACATTTTTTTCTGAATTATTTTAGTAAAGCATCACATTTTCTATTTGAATAAAATTGAAATAAAAATTATTAAAAGAAAATACATCTGAATTTAAAAAATGAAATTTGGATACGCAATTTTCGAAATGTTTTAAAATTTAAACTCGAACTGAATTTTAGAGTAAAAAAAGACTTGTTAAATATCCTATTTTCTAAAAATATTTGAATTAATATTTAATTGGTATTCTATTTTAAGAATTGAAATTTTAAAATGTTTTATTTAAGAAAAAAAAACACTAACAACGTAACAACTTTTCTGAGCTTAAAACGTTTTTATTCTTTTTTAAAGATGAAAAAATAATGAATTAATAATTTATTTTCCTTCCTTTAATAAAAAGTACAGAATTTATTTTTCAGTTAATTTCAAAAGAATTTCGACTAGAATTTTTTTTTTATTAAACTTAAAAGGGAAAAGCTGTTGTTGTTGTTTTTTGTTTTGTTTTTAAACGAATTAAGTTAATTATTTATTTCGTAGTTATGTGCAGCACGCAACACCCTTTAGAACATTAATTTGTTGATTCAGTTAAAATAAAAAAAAACAGTTTTTAATCCTTAGAAATAAATTAAGCAAAAAGAGTTTTTCGAAAACATGATTTTTCTTAAAAACAGTCAAGTAGTATAAACATTAATTAAACGACGCCGATGAAGCCCTGTCGAAACGTCCCATTCCCTTTTTAAAAATTTTCCTGGTGATTTTTTCTATATTTTAGATAACCTTTACTAGTTCATGAGGCATTAAACCTTCAATAACTCATTTCATAAGTAAGAAAACTCTAAATTGTGACAATGAACAAAAGCTAATTTTTATTATCTATGTGAAATATAGAACAAATTCATTAGAGCTGCAATTTATAACGTACTATATAAAACCGGCCTTCATTCTCCGAATAACCTAAAAAAAGTTATTTTAGCTTTTATTTTAGATACTTTCTGTGAAGCAATGAAGTCTTAATCACGTGAAGGCATATTGCATCTATTTTATATTTTCAATTTTACCAACCCAATGTATTCAGTTTTTTTTCTTAAATTCTTTGGCAATAAAGATATTAACAAGGAAAGGTAATGTATGATTGATAACAAGAATATATGAAAAAAAAGAAGGAAAATTACTAAACAAAAAAACAATACAAGAGAAATTGGTACATGTAAACTAGGACAACACAAAGAAAAATGTATGAAAGAGTAAAGAAGATAGAAAAAAATTGGTTAATAGTTTTCAGTAACATATTTTCGAAAAAAGGAAGAAACGAAAAATGGAAAAAACAGGTAAAGGGATAGAAAAGGTTAGGTCCTTAAATAACTTGAAACAAATATGGCTTCACTTCCGGTGTAGCGATGATTTGCCAAAATGCAGTGAAACAAACAAAAAGGAAAAAGTTAATAAATAAACGATGAAAATATATTTGTTTGTGCTGAATTGTAGCAATTTATTTTAACCGACAGATTCCTAAAAAGCAACTGGTTTTCGCTCCACGTCCCATCCATTTCAACGTGGGCGGTAAACAGGGTTTCTAATTTTTCAAACATTTCAACTAATTATCGCTTAGGGATAATATATATATGGCGATTGCCACTTCTTAAAAGAAGAAGGCTAAACCTCATGTCTGAAATAGAAGGGTTGTCAGTACATTAAAGTGATATACACTTGTACGACACGTACAACACGCTTTCTTTCCATTTGGAATTTAACCAGTAAAAAGCAAAGCCGACAGATTTTTATATATTGAACTTGAGGGGCAAGTTAAATCAATTATAATTGACTATACGTTTATTCGATCATATAATTAATGAATATACGCATATATGGATATGTGTGTATACATAAATATAAGTATATGTACATATATATATGTGTGTTTATAAGTATATATATATATATTTATGTATATGTGTGTTTATATATATGTGTGTAGTATATATATTTCGAATCAAACATTTATCATGCATATTTTAAATTGATATATATATATATATATGTCAATTTAAAATATGCATGATAAATGTTTGATTCGAAATATAAATGATACACACACATATATTAACACACATATACATATATATATATATATACTTATAAACACATACATATATATGTACATATATATTTAATATATATTAAATGAATATAATATATATATGGTTGAGCAAGTAAGGCACAAAACCAATTTTAAGTGCGCATTACAATCCCGGAATTTTTTGGAATCGGTGTTGTCTTTTATCTAGTAGCGTTACACTCCTTGAGTTGACGGGCCTCTTCTACCCAGATTTTTTGAATCAGTAACATGCTTAAACCTAGATTTACCCGAGTTAACGAGCCTCATCTGCCTGAAGAAGCTGAAAATGAATGTAATGATTTGGACAGGGGTTTGAAATCGTATAATACTAATCAACATGTAAACTAAATATGTTTTAGATCAAATATATAATATTATGTATGTATTTGATATTTTGTTGCGTATATAATGTGCGTGTGAATAAAGTATCTATTGCGATTTAACAGATAATGTGTGTGCATTTGTTTGTATATAGATTTGAGAGAAAGAAAGAGGGACAGTTGGAGAGTGTTTTTTCCACACATCTGATATGAAGCCCTACTATTATTTACACTCACTTCCTAGATGTGTCGGCATTCTAGTGTTTAGATCTACAAGTTTTCTAAATTTGACCTTTGTATTATTGACAATATTTATCTGTTGGATTATTATCCCAGGTTTTAGTTTTATATTCACAACATTCTTAAAAGAGTATTTTCTATTGTCATTATTTTAGCAGTGTTCATGAGATACGATGTAGTGATCATCTAAAACATCTATATATTTGCGCAGTATCATTGTTAATTTTACAACAAAAATATATAAGATTTGATAAATTCAAAGAATTAAATTAATATATATAATAATGAAAATATAAATCATAAGATATAGAAATAAACAGGCCTCAGGGTAGAGCATTACTTAGGCTTCTTTCAATTTCTTTCTATTTCTCTGTCTATGAAACCTTTTATGTAAAGAAGGTGTTCTTTATGCAACATCATGTATACAGATTTACTAGTTGCTATTGTTTTCAATGTTTTGCACAATTGACTTTTGTTTTCAAAATATTCTTGAATGAAAATATATATAGGAAACTAGAAATATTCCCGGTATTGCTCGAGGGTAATGTTTGACCCCTTAGCAGTTATTTTTCGGACTGAAATCCAAATCTAATATGTTCCACAGGTCCAGATGAATCTATCAAATTTCCAGTCTCTAGATCAAAAATTAGCTCAGTAGTTTGGGATTCTGTAGTCATTAAACTTTTCAACAATTTTTTTCAATAGTAGACTGTAAGAGTACTTAGTTTCCTTTTAAATTGAGCCATTCCTTCTAGAAGCGGATTTTTTCGTATATTGATGTACAACACTTATCGGGGATATTCCGAAACAATGCCTATCTGAGAACACTCCCAGATATATATAGTACAACTTGATGATTTGCAAAAAATTGACCCAGCCGTTTCAGAGCCCATAAGTAATGAACTCACACAAAGTTTAGATTAGATTAGATTAGATATGTTTGTCGCTTATCTGATAAATTTAAAATCATTTTCGTTGCAGATTCACAGAGATTAAGCGAGAAGAAGGGGATCAAATAGGCACTTCGTATGGTAAAACCTAATGAATTTCGGGGTGTACCGATTGGAAGTTGTTTTTTGGAGACTTTCTGTTTAAGAAATTAATAATCAAACACATTATATTGACAGCAGGAAACTACAGAGTGTAGATTGATATAAACTATGAACCTGAAGTAGGCCAACGGATTAATTATCTGAAATGCAGTGAATTTAACAAATACAAAGATGAGGACTGTAGTCCACTTGATAAATATAAAAACTGAAGGATTTAATTCATTTTGAATGAAATAATGAATTGGTTTTCATAAAAATAGGATAGTAGTATATTCGATTTCAAGACCAACAACCTTTGAGACTATGTAACCCGGATACCTCTCTCTCTTACACACACACACACACACACACACATACTCAAAGAAACTCACACACAAACACAAACACACGCACTC
>JAYKTE010487177.1:0-10086 GCA_036873565.1 Xipholeptos notoides | reverse complement strand
GAGTAGATAGATCTTTTTATTCAAACTTAGTTAAATGTAAAAATACTGCCCACATATATATATATACATACATATATATATATATGTACATATATATATATATGTATATATATATATATATATATACACATATATATACATATATATATATACACACACACACACATATATATATATTCAAAATTTATAAGGAATTACAAGAGGTATATATTTGCTAAACGTGCTTTGTATTGATATATTTTCTCCCAACAAGATCAATCTTGCTCATAATAAATGGTGGTCGTTTTAATCAATACAAAATTATAATAAGTTTGTCCTCTTTTGAAACGAGAAGGTTGATCTTTATATTCCTTTCCTTTCTTTCTTCCTTCCTCACTCATTCACCTTCTCTCTTTCTATATTTTCTCTTCCACCCAGTGAGCAGCTATCAACAGGTGTTCACTGCACTTCTTCTATCAAGGCTTCATTTCTTTATTTGGACATTGCAAAGTTGAGCAAATCAATGGAACTGTTAGGGATTATTAACTCAATTATATTATTATCATCCTTATCATTACCATTATTATTATTATGATTTTTATTAAAACCTTTTTGCATGCTATTATTATTAATCAAGAAAATAGCAGCAACCTCAGCAGGCGAACCAATCTTTTTCCTTGATATTTTTCTTTCATTTACAATCAAATATCAAACTAGCAGTGCTTACTCTTCTTGTTTTCATACAACAGCCTTAATATGGTCTCTAATTTTCATAAAATCAAAATAAATATATTAAAAATAACCTTGAATAATTTAAAAGAGTGAAACTTATTTTTAGATTTCTCACTAAACTGTAGAAAAATATTTGTAGTTGCTTCAAAAGTGAATAAATAGATGACAGAAATCACTAAAAATAGTCTACAGTAAGAAAAATGAATCCAAACGAAAACGATTTTAAATTCTGAATCAACTAAGATGATATGCAATGCTTATGCAGGGGTTGTTTTAAAAGTAATGCTACCTATATTTCAAAGTTATCTTTTTAAAATTAAAGAGTTAAAAACACAGTAGCCATTTCATTAAAACCTTTTGTATTCCGTGATTTATTTTTCTACACAGTCACCACCATTCACAATACAATTTTGCCAGAGATGAACAAAGTGTCCCATTTTCACATTCCTAACTATGCTGACATCAACTGCATTGACTTCATAAACGTTCAACAGGTGCCTGTGAATTTTGATTGGTTCAAATTTTTCTGCAAAGAATAATTCAATGAGGAATCTCTGCTTCTGATGCATATCCATGACAAGGGTTTTGCTTTTTTAGAGTCTTACACTATCAATATCTGCAAAAGTTCATTCATCATAACAATGCAATTTGCAATCTGCAATCTGCTCTGATCAATTTGAGCAGAACAAAAAATAGGATGCTTTACTTTTGGAACTATCCTTATACATCAGAAATAGATAAGACATTAGAAAAAAATAATGATTAAGAAGTATCAATTTATACACACAAAATAATACGAGTATCTCACTTTCTTTATGAATTAGTATATATTATATAGGTAGTAGTGATAAGTTATAGATTAAATGATTTCACATTCAGATTAAATCCTTTAAAGTAGTTTAAATTTTCATGTGTGATCTTAAGTACTATTCTGTTCACTGTATATTTATGGTGCTGTTCCAATGCAATAACTTAAGGTTTGATAATTTAAAGGAATTTTCTTTTAGATTATATAAATTACCTACCTATATTTAACATGCTTTTAAATTCCAACCTACCATGTTCTAGTTTGTTTTCTACAATGTTTTTTTCTATTTATTCTAGTAGGAAGGAACCTAGTTATGAAGTAAGGAAGATGGTAACCTTTAACTTTCCAGTCTGCACTCAATGACCATTTAGCTGTTCATTGGCCAGTTGGCTATGTTTAACTTGGCTAACCTGGCTCTCAGCCAAATGGCTTCCTCTACAAACCTCTCATTTGATGTATTAGCCATTATCCTGAAGCATTCCAAAAGATGAATACTAAGGGTTGAGATCTCTGCAATTTTTAGGGTTAAAGTAGTGATGGTCATCTATTATAAAGTATCAGGTTGGTGCAAAAGTAATGTCTGGTTTTAAGATTTTTATTCTCTAGAGGCAAGTCATGAGGGACTCATTTTGTGGAAACTGAAACTTTTCCTATGCATTTTAATTAGCATACCATAGTTGTATGGTTCACATCTAACTGTTCCATAAATCTCCTAGTGTGAAAATTGGATTCTCAAAAATAAGTGTTTGGAATCAAGTTTCTTTGGACAACCTTTCTTTGGCATATCTTTTAAAGGGAAACCACCTCTTTGAAAACGGGAAAACCATCTTTTACAACTTTTTTCATTCACTACATAATTCCCATAAATGCTTTAAATAGATTTTGCCCCCATACTTGCATTAACACTTTGTGAAACTTGTAGAGAAAAACATTTTTAAACATATTTTTTGAATGACACAAGTAGCACTATTCAATCCTTGGAGGGAATACGAGTATCATATCTGTCCCAATTGTGTTTTAGAAAATAAAGGCTTGTTTAGCAGGTATTAAACTATGCAATCTTATTTTGTCCTAGAATTTTGGCCACTTAAATTTCAGTATCAAACTTTAATCACTCATAATTTATCTCTTATGGTTTGCGGCAACCTGAAATTTACTTATTTTATAGATATGATGACAAGATATAATCCATCAAGGTTTGATCTTTTTTTTTTAATTTGTTGAAAAAAATGACAAAAAATATATATTGTCCCAGACTTTGGGCCACTACTGTATTTCATTTTTTGTATTTTGTATCTAGTAGAAAATACTACAAGTAGGTAAAAATGGATGTCTTTTTTTTCTTTATTTTTGAGGACAAATTAATAAAATATAGTTTAATGGGCAAAAATATACTCGAATAAGCTGCTACTGGTAAGCAATTCTAAGCTTTCCTTTATCTCTGCTTTTATATAATTGTAAATATAGATGTATTTTTATAATAAATTGTACATTTATGTGAAGATGTTTCATCAAAATCATGAATTTTTTTTAAATGTCTGAAATAAATCCTATGCCCAGTTACAAGTTATTGATATTTAAACCTGTGCTTTTATTTCATGGACCGACCATATACTTGAGTACCACTTGAATCCCACCCACACAAATTGGTGGAAGGGATGGGGGTGAATAGTATAAAATAGGCGGAAGGCTAAAGAGATTTGTGAAGAGGGTGGCAGGACAAGACGAAAAAAAGTAGTGAAAGAAATTAAGTGAAGTTACAATGGACACTTATTCACTTACATCATAAGTTTAATTTCTGCTCTGTATAATGTTGTTTTTGTTGTTGAACAGATATACAGAAATTGTATAATAATAATCATAATTATAACACTAATAATAATTAAACTAGTAATAATTCTATGAGTAGATATACAGAAATCAAATAATAATTATCATAATTATATCATTAATAATATAAATACTAATAATAATTAAACTAGTAATAATTCTATGAGTATATACTCCTATACAGGAATTATGTAATATTAATTTTACTTATAACATTAATATTAATAACAATTGCATTAGTAATTATATTAAATTAGTAATTATATTGTATTTGATGATGGAATTATAATGAATAAACACACACATAGTTTGCATAGCCCAGACAATGTGAGATTTGAAGAATTGATCCTTCAACTTCCTTCTTTCTTAATGCTTGTGCCTCAAATGTCATCTAAAATGTTTGTCTTTGTTTGATTTATTATATGATTATATATAAATCTTTGTATGTATGTATGTGTATGTGTGTGTGTGTGTGTGTGTGTATCTAATGTGAATCTATCTAGAGAAAGAGGTAGATAAAGGGAGAGAAAGAAAACAAAGGTGATAAATACAAAGAGATAGGAATAGATAGATACAAAAGAAAAAGGAATAGATAGATAGAAAGATAGATAGAGTGAGTGAGTGTGAAAGAGATAGAAAGAGAAAGAGAAATATAGGGAAAGGGATAGATATAGATATAGATAGATAGAGAGATTGACATGCAGACAGGGACATTTATATATAATCATATGATGAATAAAAAAATTAACTTGTTATGAATCTAAAAACTCGCATAGTTAGTGTAACCTCCTTTTAGAATTTAATTTGGGTTAGGGTTAAGGTTCATGTTCAAGAAGCAGATAATTCAGCATTTATTTATGATTAATTATCTCGTAATATTTTTAAATCTCGGAAAAACCTTTTTTAAAAAAAATCCTTTATTTTCAATAAAAACTTTCGAAGACTAAAACATATCCCAGGTAAAATAAATGAGATTGAGCAAAGAGAAAATAACTATGATATCTGTTTTCCTTATCAATAGTAATAATAAATCTTTACTATAATAAGAGCGGTGTCTGTCTGTCTGTCCAATACATCTATTATTAGTCCAAATGTGAATGCAAACAGAACAGCTATGATTCGAACTGGCATATTACAATTCCAAAGTCTGACTGCCTATCCACTGCCCCAAGTGGACCTTACCGTGTGTGTGTGTGTGACAATAATCAATATTTGAAAAAAACAACAGAATATAGATATATTTAAATTATGCTAAAACTATAGCATTTTTTGGCTTATCAAAACCATTGTCCAGGTGTAAAGATGTTAATCCTCATTCAAAGTTTTTTTATGATTTTTCAAGATGGACTATGAATTATTGATATGTTGTGGCCTATGTTCATCTCCAGTGTCAATAGATTCTTTGTTTTTCAGAGCCCATCCAATTTTTTGGTACCTGATGTGAGATGATTAAAACCTTCCCATGAATCAGCAGATTAATATTATCCAGCCAAGTCTATCAAACACTGGCCTTTTCCACCTCAGCATTAGAAAATAAAAGAAATGCTATTTGGAGAAGCCTTGAGGCAGACCATTTTTGGCTAGCATTATTAATGCTTGCTCATCTGCAACTTCACATAAAACAGATGTTTTACAATGTGGAACAAATATATGAATATACATAGATGCATATAACATTTCTTTTATCATTTATCAATTCTCAAAAAATAATGTCTTACTCTCTGCAGATTTTCATTTGGAGCACAAAAGACAATAACTGCTGGAAAAATATTTTAGCAGCTGTAAAATAGGAATAGATGATTTACAGTTATATTGAATTGATATTTTTCAGAGAAATTGAACAAATTTACGCAGTCCTAATGGGGAAAAAGCCAATTTTACTGAATTCAAACAATTACAATCAAAATACGAAACAAAAATAATTTCCATAAAAAATATAAGTTTGTTCCATTTCAAAATTAAAGATCTTTGATGGCATAACAATAAAGAAAATTATTTTTTTTAAATTTCATATCCTACTAAGTAAATTGAAATATTTTAAAATCTGTTTCACTCTCTTCTTAAAATGATATTGTTGGGGTGACACCCCTACAGATGGACTCATCCTCGTTTGACTGATACTGCCTAGGCTGTGTTTTGTGCAATCACAAAATAGCAGCACAGAGTGAGTGTATGATGGAGTGGTTGTGCATGCTGAGAGAAGGTTAATCCCAGCTATTCTTTATTTCTTGTATTATTCCTTCAATATATCTTATTTCAACTTATATTTCAGTCATTGTTGTTATTTCAACCTTTTCTTGACCATAAAAGATATATATGTTATCCTTCCATTCAGCTATTAGTTAATTAGTACCATTATTGTTATTCAAATTATCTATTTACAAAAAAAGCAAAACCAGTTCAAGATTGAATAACTATAAATGTTTTATTCCTAAAGGTTTGAATTAAAATAAAGTCAATTCTTTTTTAAAGAATCTAGAATAAACAACTATCTTATTGGGGGAAATAAAGACATAAAAGACTAAAAAATAAAGGAATCATCAACCTTTGTAAAGGTCTATTCATCTCTTTTTTAATAATTATATTCATAAGAAATAATTTTGTGTTGAAATTGAAAATGAATTTGTATATTTTTTATCTATTTCCTTCTTCTCCATTCTAATAAGTTCAAGATATTGTATCCCAAATAAATTCTTGTAAACATGTTCATATAATAGCTTTGATATTTTCTTTTCATTTGCAGTAAACCATAATATTTGGATATTTTATTTAATAGAGAATTAATAGATATTAATTATTCTCTGAATTTCTGTTAATTTTGTAAAATTTAAATAAGTTATCAAGTGATTTATAATGATTTATTGTGTTATTATTTTACCATTGTACTTTTCAAACATTTTAAATATTCTCAGAATTTTAATGTTTACCTTTCAAAATAATGGAACAAGGTTTATTTATCATTATCATTTTCAGAAGGAAAAGGAAAATTTAACAGACCTCCTGTTTGCCAAATGTGGCAAAATCTGTGCAAATATTTTATTGTCCTTCAATGATTTATTTAGAAATTTAAAATGACCTATTTTCTGAATATAAAAAATTACAAACAAATTTTAATTGCTTATATAATCATTTATAGTATATTGATCTTTATGAGGTTGATATGCCATGAAATAAAATGAACAAACAAATATTTGATCTTCATTTGTATTTTTATGTTTTATTTTTTCAGGGTAACATCCAATCGTTTCCAAACCCATGGTGTGATATTGTTGAGGTACGGATGTGAGTTAGAATGGATTTCGGTTTCTTAGGGAAGAAAGCTCCAACAAATCCTATTACCGCCGGCTTTGGTTCCAGCTTCTTTACAGGAACATCAAATTTTCTGAGCTCAGTTTCAGCGAAGAAAGACGGCATATTTAGCGACCTTTCCAACAAAGTCGATTCTTTAATAAAAGGTGAAGAAGTTCCAACACCGCCGGCTTTTAACAGGAATCCACCAAGAAACGTACCACCACAGCATCCTCTACCTCAAGGGCAACAACGTCCTTTAGGTTTTCCCCCTATACTTCCAGGCAACCAGCCACGGGGAATCACTCCTCAACAAGGGTTTCCTCCTGTTTTACCTGACCCCAAACTTGCCAGGCAACAAGGATTACATACCCCACGAATTGGTGTCCCAGTAGCACTGAAATCAACCCCTCCACCAACAACTGGTGTCCCTCATAAAGTGCCCGAAAAAACAGAACCTCTTGCCTCTAGAAGAGATCTAGACAGTAAAACTCTTCAGAATGGCAGTGGCACAACCCAAGATGAAAGAGATTCCTTGCAAGAATCACGAATAGGCAGCTCTGGTCAACCAAGACCTGCACAAAAACCAGGACAGCCAACCGGAGAAAGATATCCAGGCCAGAAACCCGCAGAAAGACCCATCCCAAAAACTGCTGCTGAGAGACAAAGTCAACGGTCATCTCCTTCTGCTGAACAAGGACAAAGGTCATCTCCCACTCCAGCCGAAAGGCCAAAGCCAGGAGAGCGTCGTGGTCAAAGACCAGGAGGTCCGAGTGATCGTCCAACTGCTCCTGGTCGAAAAACACCCCAACCTCAGTCAGAACGGCAAGCACAAAAAACTCCAAGTGACAGACAAAGAGCCTCTCCTCAGCCAACAGAACGCCACAGTTCGAGATCCTCACCTACTCAGAGATCAAAGCCAGAACCAGTTGAACGCCGATTATCCCGATCAGGAAAAGAACTAAGCATCACTGAACGAGGACAGGATCAAATTGAACGCCTCAGAGATCAAAGACCAGGTCAGGAACCAGTAACTCGTCGCACATCTAGAGGAAGTCAGGAACTTACTGAACGCCATAGGTCTGGACAAGAGCCAGTTGACCATCGTGGTCAAAGAGCTAGCCAAGAATCAGTGGACCGATATGGACCTAAAGGTCAAGAGATTTCAGACCGCCAAAGGCCTGGTCAGGACCCTCTTGACCACTCGGGCAGACACCCGCAGAGGTCGGGTATAGACCCAGCTGATCGACACAGATCAGCCACTGATTTATCTGATCCACACAAATCAAGCTTTGGTGATCCTCGTGATCCACGATATCAAGAAGCTGCTGAATATAACCAGCGCACCGCTGGGCAACCGCGAACTGGTCCTGAGCCAGCACAGCGCCGTAGCCAGCGGTCATCTCCCATACCTGCCCAACGAAGAAGTCAAAGATCATCGCCCGAACCACCACAACGACGCAGTCAAAGAATAGACCAAGATTATCATGATTCAATAGGTTCAAAGGCCACCCCCTCGCTCAGAAGTCAGAGGTCAACTGAACTTCATAGTCAGCGATCTATACAGGATGGTCATAGATTAGACAGAGAATCAATTGAACGCTACAGTCAACGATCAATTGATGATTCAGATCGCTATGGAACAAGGTTAGATCGAGAGTCCATAGAACGCCACAGTCAGAGATCATTTGATGAACCTATTTCACGGCAACCCAATCAAAGAACTGCTCCTCCACTTGCTTCCCAGCGTGGTCAAAGATCGGGTTCAGACTATTTTGAACAGCATTCATCTCCGGAACCTGCTGACCGACCCAGAGTTTCTCGGCAAACTCAGAGGGTAACTGATGATCCAGAACGCAGTGTCCTTCGGTCGCCTTCATCAGAGGCTGAATACTACCACAGTCACAGAGCAGCACCACCACTACCTGATAAGCATACGCAAAAGGTAGCACCTGAACCAGCCAGAAGGCAAACGCACAGGGCGGATAGAGAATCAGATTATTACCGCCATAGACCAGATCACGACATTGCCAAACCAACTCCCATTCCTGCTGACAGACATAGATCTGCTTTCCAGCCAATTGACCGGCCCGGTCGTAGATCAGCTCCACGGTTAGGAGAATATACAGACAGGGAGTTGACTGACCGCCAACGTGCGGTCACTAGCGGAAGATTATCAGAACCCTCTGAGAGAATACTTCGTTCCCCTTCATCAGAAGAACTTGAAAGAGAGATGTCTGATAAGCGGTCAGGGAAGTTTACCTCTGGGCGTCGCAGGTCGAGCACCGTAGATGAAATGCTATTCGACGATTATGTTGAACCACCTGAGGAACAAACGGAAGCCCCTTCACTGGAGGTTGCAGACGCAACCAGCAGACGACGGGCGATGAATGCGATGGGAGACCTGATTTCGTTTGATGAGGAAGATCAGCGGGCATACAATGAAAGACATCATAAACCGACCGCTGCTAAGCGAAAGACCGACCGTCGCCGAGTGAGTCCCGATTCTTCGGACGGAGGTTACGGCGGAGAGGCCGGCCGACATTCGAGTATCGATTCATCAGGAGATGAATTTGGTGGAGAACCTTATCACCGTTCTCTGTCTATGGAATCGGAACAGTCCTGGGACTCTACCTATAGCATTGAAAGCCAACCTGACGACATCACTCTTGAGTGCATGGAATTTATGAAGATGTTTGTGGAAAAAATCTTCTTACTAAAGTAAGTGTATTTTCTTCTATTACTAAATATTACATAGGATGTCTATATTACATATATATATGTATATATGTATATATATACATATATATATATATATATATATATATATATATGTATATATATATAATTGAAAAAATTGGGCATAGTTAAGATGAGGCAATTCTATCTATTTGAGAACTTTGCAAAACATTAATAAAAATGTTAATCAGTCAGTCACTGGCAACATTATTGTATTGAGGCATTGATTATTAGTTGGAAATGTAGATCCAGGAACAAGCATCTTTATTGAGCAGACATTGATTGGTGTATTTAGTTTTATTTACAGACTTACTTGCTTTTAAGTTAATTGCTAGAGCGGGTCTTTCACTATGTGTTATCCAGAACTGATCAATGAAACAATTAAGTAAAGGATTGGTTGAATAAGTACAAACAAGCAAAGATTTAGGAGTTAAATGACTGTTGTCAGTGCTGTGCTTAGCAACGTTGTGGTTCCTCATAGAATGTGCCTTGCAGCTCCTCTTCCCTTAAAATGTAACTTGCATACTCTGAACATACTGAATGTTTCTACCAAAGATTATATATATATATATATATATATATATATATATATATGGTGGTGGTTTTTATAAAGAAATCCAGCCAGAGTGCTCGACTTGGAAAGGAGCGTGTTAATGATGCAGATAGGGATCGATCTGATGATCGATCCTTGCTTGAATTTACAGTTAGAG
>JAYKTE010487176.1:0-18990 GCA_036873565.1 Xipholeptos notoides | reverse complement strand
GGCCAAAATGTGGAGGGTATTGTTCATTTCACAAATTGAATAGTGTTTACCCCGTTTTGCGTCCCAGGGGGGGGGGATCATGCACGCGCGGCTTGTTTTTGTATCATTATTTAAAAAAATATCTTTTGTTAATTAAAAAAAAAAAAATCTTTTTTAGGACACATTTCCTTTTGATCCTCCATTTGTTCGAGTAATCAATCCAGTAATTTCTGGTGGATATGTACTCAGTGGTGGAGCAATCTGTATGGAACTCCTTACAAAACAGGTACCTTTTTTTTTTAAATTTCTTTTTGGATTACAATTGATAATTTTTTTTTCCTCTTTTTATGCAAATAAAAAGATCTTACTAATTTAACATTATTACATCAAAGCAAAGATTCTTGATTTTTTTACATAATATTATCTGCTAATATCGAAGAAGTTTTATGAATTTTTAATGAAATACTACTGAAAAAAATACCTTAAGATTTACAAAAATAATTTCTTACTTTTGTTCCTTTTTTTAAAATTTCCCCCAAATTGCAGAATTTAATTTTTTATATCCAAAATTTTTAAACATTGCCATAGTAAATTTTTCAGAAGTTATAGTTATTTTAGAAAAAAAATAATTTAAGAATTATAGTAATTCTATTTTAAAATTTTCTAAAAATTTTCAGTAGGCAGTAAATTTTTTTGCTTTTGAATTTAATTATTAATTTGTTGATCTGAGTTGCTTTATCAGCTACAAATGAATATTGCATTCTGCTGTTTTCTTGCTTCCAATTTGTTTGGTGTTTAAATCTGTTAATCAATGTCATTAAATGTATTTTTGATGGAAAAATACATTCCTAGTAATAAAGAAACAATCATAAAATATAATAGTAAATAAATAAATGAATTAAATATCTTGCATTTATGAAACTTAGGAGAAAGAAATTAGGAGATATCTGGACCTAGATTATTGTCATTGTCACAAAAATTGGATTTATGAATATTTTTTTTCTTTCTTAATTGTTGACAATAGTAAAACAATTTTTGGTGACTTGTTGACGATGGAGGTTTTTTTCGTAACTACCTTTTGAAGAATATAATCATTTATTAATTGATTTTTTTCGATTTCCTAAGGTTAATGAATATTAATCAATTTCATTGAAGTAACTTTGATGATATTCCTGGAAACTCCTAAATTGAGTTTCACGATTTATTTTTAAAATTCTCCATTTTTTGGGAAATTATAATTCAATATTAATATTTATTTAGGAGTTATATATTTTCTCCCAAACTGCTGGATTGATTTGAAAATATTTTTTCTTGTGCTCATAAAAAGACTGTGTTTTGAACTAATTGAGCATTTCATTTTTGTAATGTAAGGCCACAGGGTTACACCCAGGGTTAACTGGACTACCAACTTACAGTAAAATTTGTTTATACTCTATGATTGATAGCATTAGTTTTTTGGCTTTTTTCATCATCAAGGATTGATATTTTTCTATTTTCAGGGTTGGAGCAGTGCCTACAGTATAGAATCTGTTATACTACAAATAGCTGCAACTTTGGTTAAAGGAAAGGCGCGAATAAATTTCTCTGCTTCTAAAGTAAGAAATAATGATGGTGATGCAAATAATAATAAAAAAAAAAATTGTTTTTTTTTAAATTGTCCATTTGAGTGTTAAATTTTTTATGAAATACTACTTTTTAAATGAAATATTTCTAAAATGTGGATGTGGTACACTGAGGAAAGCCGAATAAACCAGTGATTGAAATGGTGCGAATATGACAATCAAAATATAAACAATAACCTAATGCTTATAGATAGTAAATCAATTGTCTGAATTTATAAGATGAGATTATTATCTTCATTCAAGATATTTGGACTTCTACTCTACTTTTATCTTCACATTTTGGCTGGTGTGCCCTTTGGCGGCCTTCATCAAATATTACTTGAACCTAGGAACCTTTATTTCAAACTCTAGAGTCTTATCAGAACCATGATTCAACCTTTTATTTACTTTAAAGGGATATAGTGTCCACATTCTGTAAAATTTATCAGGTACTGTCAATCTATATTTGGTATTCTTTAGTTATTTTCGCCTGCATTTAGGATTGAACTTATCATTTCCAGATGAAAGATAGAACTTATATCAACCAACTACTATGACCACTGCACATGAGAGTACAATTTTAGAACCCTTAAATCTATTTAGGTTGACTTATCACAACTACCAAGTGCTGATATTGCACTTTCAAGGTATCCATTTCAGTAGAGGTAATCTATGAATCTAGCCATTTTGTCTTGGCATATGTTGTCATCACTGCATATTGTCTTTGCGTTAGAGGCCGTAGATGTTACCTTTTTTTACATTGATTGTGTGGTAGAAATTTAAGTTCAGGTTTTTTATTTGATCGGTTAACCGAGGGCAAGCACTGAAAATATATGAGAAAAACATGTAATGCCTATGCAATCGAGACAATATTTGAAAATGACACCACTCTTTGCAAACATCTGGTCTGAGTTAAACTCACTATGGAGCAAAACATGATAAAAGATCTGCATGTTTTCAATTCCATTTAGTTCTGTAAAAGTCTACAAAGGTCGAACAATTTGCCTATTGAAAGTAAGGCTAGGAGGGCATTGTAAAGCAGTGGTGAAGGCAGAGATAGAAAAATCTTGTATGGTTGACTAGATCTGAAGGGAGTCCTTATGGAATAATTACAGATTGTGAAAAAAGATGGAAAGTGTGATGCCTGAAGAAAGCAGCTTGGGTTATGATGATCGCCTACATAGATTTAGCATGGAGATGAGTACCATATGGGAACCTATAATACATAATCGATATAATCATTGATGAACACAATTATAAAGTGAGTTAATAGTAATCCATCAGTAATAAATGAATAGTAATTCAATAGAAATAAGTAGTAATTTTACCTCAGAAAAAAAGTTTAAGTCTTCTAAAAATTTACTTTCAATTCTCTCTTAAGATGCATAGTGTAAAATAATGGTCCAAGTAGTTGGTTTATACAAGTTCTTAGTGACTTTCATCAGGATGCAATAGGTTCAGTTCTGACTGTAAGTAAAAAATATTTAAAGAATATATAATATAGATTGACATAGTACCTAATAATGCTTACAGTATGTGAACAGTCTATCCTGTAGGGTAAAATGTTTGCAGCTCTGAGAAGGCATTCAAGTTTGAGTAATGCCCCGATATGGTTGAAACATTGTGAAGAAAACATTTGAGTAGAAATCTTAATTTTTTCGTTTAAAAATTAAATAATTATAATTTATTACTTATAAAAATAATTATTTTTAATATGGCTACATTTATTTTTATTTTCTATCAATGTTGCTGGGATTTTCATTTTAAGCAGGTCATTTTGATTTTCTGCCAATTTTTAAGAAAAATAAGTATTTTCTATTCACTGTATATAAATTAACACTTGCATTTAACCATTTCAAGTGATTATGATTTTTCTTAAAGTTGCAGTAATCTTATCATACATCAGCCAAGAAACAGGCTAACCAGGATATCTGCTTACTCAATAGAAATTGGGTCTCAGAAGTTACAGATAATACAAAATAGTTTATAAATGTTAATAATAAAATATCTTTTTATATCCTGTAAATATAGGTTTTATATTCAAGTTACTCCTCTGTTCTCTGAAGGTGGAAGAATTTTAAACTCTTTATAGACATACCTTTTTTGTTGAAGAAGGAATGATAAAATTGAACCTGTGTTAACAGATGTTAACAAGAAATGACCGACTTCAAAGATGACCATTGAGTTACATTAATGACTCCCTTCATTTTAATTTATTCATTATAAAAATGAATCAATTGCATTGTACTTTTGAATGGATATTTTGTTTAGTCTTTTGGCTGATGTTCTCAAAAGGTTATGGAGCCTAGAAAAAATAATTAAGGCTTAAAGGTTGGTGATTCCTAAGAATAAAATGTTTAGAACCATTGCTGTAATGAATAACTGCATTTTGTCAGTTTTAGAGCAAACCATAAATTGTACTTTGTCTGTCATGAGCCAAGACCACTATCATATAAATAAACATAATAGAATGTTATAAATATTCAGCTGATTTTTATAGTTTATATTGATAAAAAGACTGATGAATTTCTTTTTCTTTTTAGAATCAATATAGTTTGGCCAGAGCTCAACAGACATTCAAGTCTTTGGTGCAAATCCATGAGAAAAATGGTGAGTACTAGTTTTCCCTCTTTTTTTTCTTCTTAAATACACAGAACTTTAGTAATACCGGTGGGTGGCCCTGTTGCAACCAGATGATTGACAAGAATTGATAGTTTGAGGGGGAGAAAACAATATAGCCTATGTTACTCTTAGTAAATAAACATCAGTTCAATTGGTATTACTATTTAAAAACTGTATCCAGACTAGTGTTCCCAAAAAAAACATGAAATTCTAAAACAATACTGATTTAATATATATATAGTTTAGACTGGTTAAAACTCTTGCTGAATACCTCCATTGCCAAGGGTGGTTTGCTCTGGAGAAAAAAAAACTAAGGTGTCCACAAATTTATACATAGATTAACTTCTGCAAAGTTATTGATTTAAGAAAAAAATAAGGTGGGTGGATATTTTTATTTTTTAAAATATTAAATAGAAATAAGTAAATGAATAAGAATTAATCAATAAAAAAACATTAATTTTCAATTTAAGAAACAGAAATTCAGTTACTTTAACTTAGGATGTTTATTATTATTTATAATATATAAGTATATTAAAGAAATATTATGGAGAAAGTTTAAAAATATAAGATAAAATAATCAAATTAAAGGGCTTTATAATTTTTTTAACATAAGTTTAGCTATGGGAATAAATTGTAAAAACCTGATCTTTGTGTTTAATAGTTTGGTGATTAAGGATAACACATACTTTTACAATCTTATTTTATTGTCATGAATTATAATTTTAAAGTCTTTGAAATTAAAAATCATGATTTGTTTCTAAAATGTGTTTAATTAAAGCGCTGTTTAAGTAAAAAATTTTAATATCTTTTTGGTGTTTATATATTCTCTTTTTCAATGATTTAGATGTTTTGCCAACATATATTCAGAAACAATTTCTTCATTCTATTGTGTATACATCTGCATCAGAATGATTTGGTTGGTTATTGAAATTTGTTTTTAATAGTAAGAGAAGAATTAATGACAGCATTTATACCTAGTTTGTTTAGATTATTTCCGATAACAGTAGTGCTTGATTTGTTAGGCCAAACGATATTTGTCAAGTGATTAGGTAAATTATTGTGGGTAGTAAGGCATTTTTTTGTTTATGAATTTTAGTGGCTTTCTTTTTAGCATATTGTATACAATTTTTAAGATATTGAAAATTATAAAAAGATTCTTCTATATGATTAAATTCCTCATCTAAAAATTTTTTAGAGCAAATTCTAAAGGCTCTGAGATTAAAATCCTATGATTAATCCTCATTTTATTTTGTTGTTATGATGTGAATAAAATGGATATAATCACTTTTGTTGGTTGGTTTACGATAAACCTTGAATTCTAATTTATTATTGTTTATTAGTAATATATCTAGAAAAGATAGGGTGTTATTTTCGAGTGCAAAGGTAAAATTTATAGTAGATTCTACTTATGGTTTATTGACAATTTCCATTAAATTATTGTTATGAGAATATACGGTGAAGGTTTTATTTAAGTAACTGAAATTCTATTGTGTCAGCATAATCTATATCTGTGTTTTGTTTTTTCAAAAATGTTATTTTTGTTATACATCAGCGGAATTTATTTTCATTTTTTTCTTATATATACATATATAATTGGCACAACTTTAGACATCATGGCATCTATAAGATTGTGTTCATTTAACAAAAATTATGAATGTTTTAGAATAGATATTCTATAAAAAAAAAAAAGGAAAAATTTATGTTCCTTTTAAAAAGATTTTTTTCGCTAGATCAAGTTTAGTAGTTTGAACTTCATATTAAACTTATGCGTTATTGAAATTCAATTTTTCTTTTCTTTTCTAGGATGGTTTACACCACCAAAAGAAGATGGTTAATTCAAGGGATCAGTGTAGTTGAAGTGCAAGATTTTTTTAAAATTCTGTTATTATTATAATTATTTTATTTTAACCATTTTTTTTTTTCTCCTTTATCATTTGGGATTTGTCATGAACTATGTTCCCAGAACTCTAAAAAAAACAAACATCATGGGTGTAAAGCTAAGGACTATCGAAAATCCTCCCAACTAAACTTTTTGGTAAACTCTACTACTGCTATTGTTGCTGCTTCTTTTGAACTTTGGAAACTCAGAGACATTGACCGATATTATAATTATATATATAAAAAATTGAATAAAAAAAAAATATTTGGAGGACCTGTGTTAAGAAAAAGAAGTAAGGAAAAAAAGCAGTAAAAAAAAGGAGGAGCAGGGGGAGAATGATGATGATTGAAAGGGGCCAAACTCCCCAAAAACTAAAGCATTAATCACTTTGTACAAATGCACAAACCACTGCTAATCCTACTGTTATTTACTCACCATACATACATATACACACACACACCCATATTGATTCCAAAAACCAAAAACATCAACAAGGAAAAAAAACGTTTGGAGATGAAGATTTGAATATTGTTTTTTTTTTTTTCTTCTTCCCTGGTTGATTCATTGTGTTAGCCAGTTTTGTTTTTTTGGGAGATGATGTTTATTTTCTTTTTTTTTTTAAATTAAAAATTTATAATGTACTCTTCATACAGTTAAAACGAGACATTTCAATACTTTTCAAACATGTATGGAGGCAGAAAGAGATCCACTGGTGCGGGTTAAGCCGGGGCAAAACTTAATAGGCTTAAAAACTAATTCTTTTTTTTTTTTTTTTTTTACATAAAACATATTTGTTAAAAAAATTTTCCATGTTGTAAGAATTTTGTTTAAAAAAATCATTTTAAGGGAATGTGAACAATTTTTTATTCAATTATTTATGATATGTAATTATTTTAAGTTTGGTGGTAAGACATAGGTAAAACTGGCTGTCACCAAAAGCTGTTAATTTTGGCTCTATGTATATCAAAATATATATACTCATCACTAGTATTGAGCAGTTTCCACTAATGAATATAGTAAATAATTACTACATTTAGGTTACAAAGTCAATGTGTTTTGGGTTTATAATAGGACAAGCACATAAAAAAAGAGTAGATTTCATAATAAAAGAAAGCAAAAGGTAAAATTATTTGCCCACTTAAGTTTTGTACTAGCTATCTTCAGTTCTGAGAATACGCCACATTTTGATATTTGCTAAGCTAGTACAAAAAAAAACTTTAGTGGATAAATACTTTATATTATCTTTATTTAGGCATGTGTGTATAATTATGGGAATCATCTTAGCAATTTTCAATTATTGGCAATTCTTCATAACATCATCTTGAAGAAAAAGCTAAATTATTCCAAAGCTTGTTTGGAAATGATTTAATACTTTCTAAGATGACAAAAAATAAGAAGAATTGAAAAAAGTGTAATTGAAATATTTTCAAAATAATATTAATTTAGTTTAATCAATGAGTCATTGATATGAAAAAAAAATCTTTATACATATATATTATAAAGTTTTTTTGTTGTGATGAATGATGTATTTGAATATTAAAGTTTATCAAAGTAAAATAATATATATTTTTCTCAAATTCTACCTAAGCCTAGAAATAGAATTCTTTGAGCATATAGTGCCTGCATGATGGGTAAAAAAAAATTTTTTTTTTTGATAGATTTAAAAGAATTGTTTTATTTCAACATTTGAAAAAAAAAAATGCTTTTGTTTTCTTCACCTCCACTGCAAAAACTTAGGATTGGTGTTATTTTTTATGGGTTAAACCTTCCTGCTTGATAAAATGATCTACTCTTCAGATCGACATATGCATACATAAATGTACTTTCCAATGGTTAAGGGTCAACATGGAGCAGCGCTTAATTATAACAACAACCACAAACTCCAGTGTTCCATTCTCTTTCCTGCTAATAATTTTGACAAAGGGAAAAAAAGGATGTGGAATTAAAAAAAAAAAAAAATTCTACTTGTCATATGGTACTAAATATTAAAAGAAAATATTTGTAACGCACCAATCCAACTTAATCTAACCACCAAAAACAGAAAGCAAAGAACAAGACACACCAAAAAAAATCATAAAATGTTTTTTTCATGATTGTATGACAAAAAAAAAAAAAAAAAATTGAATAAACTAGAAAAATGATGGTATTACCAGTTTTATGTTTCTTATCTAAAAAAAAACAAACTTGTTTGGATGAACCAATTCATCATAATTAAAAAAAACAAAAAAACAAGCAAACATCATCATTAAAGGCAATTTCATTTAGGGTTTTTGATTAACTTTGTTTGAATGATGATAGTGATTATTTTAAATAATTGACATTTGATCAATTATAAATGCTTGAATATTATATCGTGATTATTTTCCATTCATGATAAAATGCTTGTCTCTATAAAAATCTAATTTACACTAGTACTTTCCAACTTTAAAAATATCTTGCCTAACAAATAATCTTTCATTGGAATTGAATTATAATTCTTGAAATCTTAGAATTGGGTGGAATTATACATCTTATTAAATAGTCATTAAAAATATATACAGTGTGAAGTTTAAAATTAAATGTAACTTACATATTACAGTTTTGATTGATAGTATTGATTAAATATCAAGTGAGATATTGCTGGATATTCATTCTGCACTCCTTAACATTATTGCAATCTAATAAAAACTAAAGAAACTAATAAGTTAGTTTATTAGTTTACATTAAAGATCTTGGTCTTTGAATAAATTGGTTTCAAATTATTCTTACAAAGCTAGAGATCCAACATTAAATTTCTTGAACATAAATAAACAAATAAACCTGATTACAATTTCTTCTCCTATTATAACAATTCATCTATTACACAAATACCAGTGTTTAACTAGTGTTATCAGACTTAGTATTCAGGAAAGCTGGCTAAATGTATATTAGCTCATTAAGATATTCTATCAGTAAAAAAATCTAATGTTTGTTACAAACTAAAGATTAGACAGATGTGGGTTTTTTCAACTGTTTCTTGTATCCTGGAAAATTCTTTGATATTTACTGTTTTTGACAAATGGAACTGGGAGAAGGCTAGAGAGTACATGGTCCGAAATGTGTGAGTAATGATGTAGATTAAGCCAATTATCCAAAAAACAAATTATGTAAAAAAAATTGTAATTTTGGGAACATTCAGAATAGTTAAAAAAAAAAAAAAAAAAAGGGTTATATACATATAAATAAAAACCAATAAATATTGTGTAATTAAATTTTAAAATTTATGTGGAATAAGTATCCCAGAACATGGCCTACTAATATATATTAGTAGGCCATGCCCAGAATAATAAATTTCACAAGATTCATATCAGTTCATATACTGAATTCAAAGTCAGTAAATAAGTCACAAATACTTAGAAAACAGTTTTTATCAATTGGGTATTTTTTTTCAATTTACCAAAATAATAGAAAGAAGGTAAAATAAATAAAAATTTATTAAACCAAAATACATCAATTTTATTAGAAATCATTTTGATCATTAAAGTAAGTGTTAAAAAAAATCATACATATAAAAACATTTGGTTTATGATTAAATTGAAAATTAAAACAAAGCAAATGTAATTTTTGACAAAACTATCACTTGAATTCCCCTTTCTACCTCAGGTCTAAGATATTAAATTTTTTAAAATGTTAGACTAAAACAAATGGTCACTTTTGCTTTTACATCTATTATTTATATATCAATAATTGTGATATGGTTTATCTGATTTTTAAAAACTATGATTGTCACTAACACATTTTTTAAAGTAAAAATACCTGAGATGGTTTTTGATAATGATCATCTAAACTACTTTATCTTAATTTTAATCTTTTTTATATTCACGTTTCAGCCATATGACTTTTTGACTTATGGTATTCCCCTAATTTGGAAATTTTTGCCTGTCTGTAGTCAGTACTAAATCTGCACTATCTGAAATGTTAAACAGAAAACCTGGGAGTTTCATTTTCCAACTGTCCAAAACATCTCTAATCTCAAAAGGGACAATTCTAACATGCCATGATATTCAGGAAATTTTGGACAGTTAAAAATGAAGGAAGTAGGAGTTTTGTTAAAAATCTTGATAACTGACAATTTAAATAATGATAAAAATATTTTTGCTAACAAAACTATAAAAAAATTATGCAGATTTGGTCTCTAGATACATTCTGTGTTTAATTTTAAATGCTCTAATTGTGTTTGATACAATTGGTTGGTTTGCTTAGGAATAGACTTTTTAATATTATGTAAAAGCAAAAGTAACTCCTCTTCATTAATTATTTTTGGGTGTTTTTTTTTTTATGACAAAGGCCTGCATAAACAAATTTTTTTTTCATTTATGAATTAATTCTTTAAATGTAAAATAAGATGAGATAAAAAAAAAAAACATCTTGAAAATTTACCAAAGATACTATGCATTCTCTACAAAGGAAAAGAAAAAAGTTAAAGCAACAGCAGCAAATAGTTATGTTTACAGGATTTTTATAAGAACATCTCACTTATTTTTGGTGTTTGGAGAAACCAACCACAAAGGAATTTCCTCCAGTGCATTCATAATTACAATTTGATTGAAATGAAGTTTAAATAAACTGGAATTGAAAACATTTAATATTTGTATTTGTTTAAATATTCTATATAAGAAATAAGTATTTACTATACTGATTTTCTAATTGTTTAAATTCCCTTTTTTTTTCTATGTAATAAAATAAGTGCCTCTCATGTTGTAGTAAAAGCTTAAATTATTGAATGGTAATTCTCAAATTTAAAATACCCAAGAACCAAAACATTGTAAATATAACAATGATAAGAACAGTCCAAAACACTAGATTTCCATTTTTATTTATAAAGAGATCTGTTGTAAATCAGCAATGACCATAATATTTATGAAGTATGTTTTGAAGTGAAAATTGGTCTTGGAGTTAAAATCTTAAATGTATTCATTTTTGGCTCAATACAGTTGTATGACGGCATACTGACCATTTGAAGGTTGAGCTGGCTCAACCATTGAACCCACACAAACTCATTGGAGAGTTTCCTGGGAACATGAAATTCACAAGCAGTCCCCAGCCGCATCTATATCCCAATTAAGGGAAGGCCTTGGTTTTATTTCAGTTTCCTTCTAGATGCCTGTCTTACCAACGATTATTGAACTCTTTTAGTATTTGGATTTAATATTCTCAATATTGAGCTATTTCATGGAAGATTCAATGTTTTTATATTTCATTTCAATTTAAAACTTTGGACTATTATTTGGTGTGTATTAAGGATACAATTTGGACTAGTAAACTTGATATAACATTTTTACAACATATTATCCTTGCAACAGATTTTTGTTTGAAGAAATTAGTTATCTCCCCTGGTAAGTTAGAGACAGCAGACATAACAGACTCTTGGAGAAAAAAAAGTAACATAAAAGAAATTCCAGAACAAAAATATGAAAAAAGCTCATTTTAATAAATGAAAAGAAGTATGAACAAAAAAATCAAAAAAAATCAGCAAAACGAAAATTTTATTTTTGCAAGATACATTGAATATGTAACTCCTCTCAACTGGCACACAGATGTTTGGCAATGAATCAAGCGATTCAATTGATCTGCTTCTGTTTTCCATAACTTGATGAAAGAATATTTTTGAATTCTGATAAGATTCACTTTTGAGTTTTGCATTGTCTTGTGTGTAGTTAAAATCGTAGTTGTAGTGATTAGCTAAAGTGAGCAGACTTATTTGCTTATTATTAAGCCTGTTCCCGGATGTCAGTGTTTTTCAAAATAATTGCAGATGAAGAAAAACCTATGTTAATTTTGATGTTCAAATGTTATATGAAGAATTCTTTACCATACCTATATATTCATTGGTCTAATCATTCATATAAATACACATCAGTCACACGATAAGCTTTTGTTCTGATTTCAGTGGTAACATTTTCTTATTACCACTATCAAAAAATAAATTTGAAAAAAAGTTCTAATGTGATTTATGAGTTCAAATATCCATTCAGAAAATAATTACAAGAATTTTTTACAAACCAGATGATTGGATATCCAACTAATCACCTTCCTTACATAAGCGTACATGGTTTTTATGATCGTTGCTCAATGCTCATATTTTATTTAGTTGTCTTGGTAGCAATAATTTTTAAAGCCAATAAGAGATTTGCTATGTTTGTTTGAAAGACAAGGTAATCAAGAGTTGTGTTAAGTTCTCATTGGAGGAGTTTAATTAAAAAATCTGTATCAAGTCAAGGATGGTATTGTAGCAAAATTTGTTTGGTCTTGTTGTCTTTTGTTATTGATTATTTTTGCAAAGTGATATCAAAATATAGGCTTTTAGATTTGAAAAAGAAACCACTCAACCAGTGGTTGGTCAAGAGTGAAGGATAATTTACTTGCCGTTTCCCTCAATCAACCTCATGAGGAATAACTTTAATTGCCTGAATAAGTTTTTACTTAAAGTTGATCAGAATCTTAAAGGTTGGGATGAAAGTAGGAATCTGAAATGATGGTTTTAAAGTGGTCACTGGTTTGTAATCCATGATTATTTAGTTTTGACAATCCAATTTCAATATTATTTGCAGTGATGATCATTTTAGTTTTGTTGTGATTTTGGTGAGTGTTTTTTTTTTTTCAATTATCCTTATTTGAGAAGGTTATATATTCATATGAATATAAACATCTTAAAAAAGATTGTTTTCAAAATATAAAAAAATATTTCTATTCAACAATAGCAACAGATACAACACTGTCACCCCGAATAAAAAGTTGGTTGACATGCCGATAACACACTTTGGTTTTAAGTCTATTGTAAACCAAACAGGGTTCTATCACAGATGAAAGACAGTGTTTGCTAAAATGCTTTGGTTCTTCTTCATCCTCAATAATATTAGGAACGACAACTTTCTCCTCTGATACAGGTTTGTCTTTTATTT
Organism: Xipholeptos notoides; assembly: GCA_036873565.1. Taxonomy (NCBI): domain Eukaryota; kingdom Metazoa; phylum Mollusca; class Cephalopoda; family Idiosepiidae; genus Xipholeptos; species Xipholeptos notoides. The sequence continues at coordinate 5,989 of JAYKTE010487176.1, read as the reverse complement.
CCAACTCGGATTTTGGATTTTCTTCCTCTTCGGAATCACTTTCGGAATATTCCCAATCCGAATTCGGGGGAGAGACTGATGGAACAATAGTAGTTATCTTTCAAGGGTATATAAAAAAAACATTATTTAGATTCTCTGAATAAGGAAACACAAAAGTACGATTTTACCTTACCCTATGTCATTAAGAAGAAATATCATTATAAACTGCTTGGCCCAGCAACCAATGAAAGAAGACCTGTTCAACTAATGATAATGTTGATTCAATCACCAATTAAACAATAGAAAACTGTACATAAAAAATCAAAAAGTAAATTCTAACAAACAAAATGTGTTATGTTATTTGTAACAAAAACGTAAGGGTTCAAATTGAAAAAAAAAACATGTAAAACACAATTGAATGTTGAAAGACTAAATTCTTTCATTATTTTGATAAAATAAATGTAATAAGTGTAAAATTAAAAATTTTTTGTTTTAAAAACTTATGTTTATCACAACTTAAGATTTGAAAGTTATTTAAATTTACATTTTTCAGTGAGAATGGAAGGGAAATAGTTTCAGTTGATACACCCAGCTTTATTGATTGTTGAGAAGAAAAAAAATATATAATCAATTTAAAAGTGGTGAATAACAAGAAAAAACAAAACTTTTCTAACCGCACTAATTTATTTAATTACTCATGTCTTAAACACAGATAGATAAGTGTTTCTGTCACACAATATATGGTAAACTAATTCTACTAGCTAACTTAACTGCATGAAATTGAGTCAGGTCTTAACTAATTATTCAACTATAACAACCAACCAAATTCCATGACATTATTTTTCAAACGAATGAGATAATTTCTAGAAGAAAGGGTTTATATCAACTCTTGGATTTTCTAACTCTTTAAACATGTAACATAATTAATTAAAAATAGTTACCACAATTCTATTCTTCCTCCTTTTTGGAAAAATTGGTTTCCGATAAGTTTCATCAACATCTATCATGGCCTGAAAAAATAAAATCTTCAAATAATCAATTTAGAAATAATAGTTTAGTACAAGTAATCACACGTGAATGTCCTGTTTGAGTATTATAGTAAAACTCCATAAATGATACTTTCAACAAAAACTATTCAAGCAATAAACACATCGACCGTAAAAATAGGAATTGATAACTTGCAAAATTATACTGTGAGAGAGAACCTTCTTCTCATCAAACCTCTATGAGTATCCAATAAATCTAACATGGCAGGTTTGTTAGTTTTGTTTTATGGCATGTCAACCTTTTAGGTTATTTAATGCAGAGAACGATCATTTTTGATGAACGTTCTTTTTTTTCCACACATAGTTTTTTTTTAAATTCACAGCTGGAGGGAATTCATACCTTTCCCAAGGGTATTAGTCCAAATGAGACTGTCAACGGAATGACTGGGATTCGAACTCGCCAATTACGATTCCGAAGTCCGATTGCCTATCCACTGGCCCAAGTGGATTATCCCAACATGGCAGGTTCTTTTCTTTTTCTAGGGCTTACTTTTTATGTTCTGTAGTGCAACAGACAGAGAAAAATCAAGTGAAGCAAACAAATAAAGCAACAACTTGAAGACTTAAAAATCATTTCAACAAAATAATTAATTCAACTTCAAGATTTTAGATCAGGCCCAAAAGCATCCAAACTTTTCAATTGGTGAACCGAACCGCAGAAAGAAAAAGAGGGAGATTAAAATAGAGGCATGGTAGATTACAGCCAGCTTCCCATTGGCCCCTATTTCCAACAGGGGAAGTCCCAATAGTATACAACCTCACTTAAATGCTCTGAATAAGAGCAACATCAATATTGCTTCAAATTATTCAGGCATCTATGCAAAATCGTATGGCCAATGTGCTCTTTGATCTTCCTCAGACTTATGAACCTTTATCTTAGAATTTCAAACCAAACCACTTATTCAGTCCATGGGGGTAGACTGTCCTTGTGCAGTAACCAGTAAGTTTGGTGCCATGTCAATATGTTACTTATTCTTAGCCATTTCTGCCTGCAGTTACGATTGAACCTGTAATCAACAGAGCTAAACTAACTCCTAGGACCAACACCATATTTTAGGTTGAACCTACAGTGTTCTCAAGTTCAAGTAATGTCTGAAGAAGGACGAAAGATACATTAACTGAACCATGAAAAACAATATTCATGAGAATAGAAGTCCAAATAATTTGGATTTGATTTTGCTTGAATACAATCAATTCAATGAGAAAAAAAAATTAGATGAAAAAAATTAATTCACTCACCATATTGAAATGTCTATCATAAGCAATAATAAATCCCTGACAAAATCCTCGGACATAAGCTGCACTTCGGATCCAAACTTTAACACGAAGTTGTTCATAAACACTTCTTCTAAGCAGTGACATTGGACCTTTTTGGTCATGTTCTAAAAAACAAAAAAAAACAATATCATTTTACATATTATTTTCCAAATCTAAATCACATCATTCACTGCCATCCATTAAAGTGCTAATTTGTTTTATTGTAGAAATTAGTAGCCATCATTTTACAAATAAGGCTAGAATTTTACTCCCAAGAAGAAAAATATGATTTCTTTCCACACTTCCAGTCAGTTGGTTTTAAGGGTTAAAAAAGAGAAAGAAGCGTTGAAATTGAACGAAATAATTTTATCGAATTCATTTTACATACAGTACAGTTACAGTAAGGATCTGTAGTGGACTGTTGTGTTGTCTTCATCTTTGATTAGGTGTTACTGTTTCGTTTCGGCCAACTCTTCCTCTGGTCTTCGTCAGGTAAAAAAAGATCATTACTGAATTATGAAGCCTCATCTCAATAAAATCCTAAATAAATATAATTCTTTCTACATATTCATACCCCAATCAATATTTCCAGCAATTTCTGTATATTTTTAAAAATAAAAATTAAACTGCTTACTTTTCAATACGAGTTTTTTGTTTTTATTGTTGTCATTGTCTCATTAATTGACAATTTCCCGGGATATTTCAGCAAAATTTTATTTACCTTCCATCCTTGTGAGTACATTCCTTTTGTGCCGTGTTGTCCCTTTATATTCATTTTCTTCGGTCGTTTTTGTCGGCGGCAATGGGGCACTTTGGGGTCGAGGTGCCGGTACAGGTCCACATGTTTTGGGAGATTCTACATTAGACTTTGTCTCCTTTTTCTTTTTACCTTTCACTAACGACTGATATTCGGCCAGATTGTTCAGGCCTCGAACGTTTGGAAAGGGAACAGGCACATTTCCTAATGTAAGGACTTTCAACGCGTTAAAATTCGAAGAATCAAATTGTAATTCTTCATCAATTTCTTCTTCTACGGATTTTTCCGCCATGCTAGTCAAAAATCTTACAAAGCTAGTCAAGCATTTTTTGATTTGGTAGTAACCGCTCCGTATTTATTATTGAAGGTAGATTTTTAAAGACGAAGAAAAAAGAAAGAAAGATAGATTTAACTTTAGGGTGAAAAAAAAAAAAAAGGTTTTCTGTTAAACAAATAAATAATGCTTAAAAACATCTCAAAGTCTCTTGTTCAAGAAAGCGTTTATTTCAATCAATAAATGAAAAATGATCATTTATAATTTTAATAAAAATAATCACAATCTTTTTTGTTTTTTCATTTACGAGGGTTAGGGTAGGGTCGTTTTAAAAGTCACCTATTTTTTAAAGGTTGAAGACGAAAGACGAGTGAGTGGTATCGGAATTTATTTTTCTACATAGTCACCAGTCAGTCACAGTCAGTCAGTCAGTCACTTGACTAGTCACCACACGCACCCACCACGACCACAACCACCATATTCTCAATGTATTTTTGCCAGCCAGCAATCAATGAATTTCGCACCCCACACTTCATGTTACTCGCTTCGCTTACACATTCAGTCTGAAATCGACGAACCCCTCTGTGTTGAAGTGTTGTGGTGGTGGTAGTAGTGGACTGACTGGTGGTGGTGGTGGTGGACATCAACGGTGTCGGCTTCGTAAACGTTCAACCGACACCGATGAATGTTAATCGGTTCAATTTTACTGCATGTAGGAATTCAATGATGGCTCCTTCGCTTCTGGCGCAAGTTCACAAGCGTTTCTTTCTTAGAGTCCTCTCACACCGGACCAATGAAACTTAGGCAGGATTGCCGTTTAAGTGGAAAACGTAATAATGTACTCTTGAACCCATTAGCAACGAAAAGGGCCACAAATCGGTATTCGCCGTTATGTCACTTAAGTAAATTAACAATATATTTTCACGCCACATCCTTGAAAAAATTACCCTTTTTAGTGGTGTGAGGAGTTAAAATCTCATTATTTTATCATATAGTTTTATTTATTTATTTTTAATAACTTTTATTTTTCTCTAAAGTTAAACTTACCTCCTCTGACCGATTTTAGAGGGACGACAGAGATGTGAGTGAGTGACAAAACGCGCTCTCCTACCGGATGTAAAAATAATGGACTGGACCGTGGTGGTGTGTGGGCCAGTGGGCTAGTGGGCCACCTTCTTCTTGTTCATCGCTGGCAAAAGTGCTTTCATTAGGAATGGTAGTGGTGAAAAATAAATTCTTGAGCACTAAAGGTAAAGGTCGCTCGCTCGTTAATGGTAACAGTAACACTAACACTCACATCTTTATAACTCTTCAACTTAAAAAAAAAAAAATAGGTGTCATAACTTTAGGAGTGAATGAATGACCCTCGTATCTTTTTCTTTACAACATATTATGAATGAAATTCAAAATTTCCTCTTTATTTTTATTTATTTATTTATTTTTTTTTTTTGGGGGGGGATCGGGGTTCATGTATCCAGTATAAAATGCCTGGAAAAAAATAAATGATTTGTAGTCGTGTAACTTCTTGTAATGTAATCTTTTGCATTTTGGTCAACAATTCTGTATTTGCTTTAGAGTTGATGATGCTGTCAAATTCAAGTTACCGTTAACATAGATTGTCAACTAATCTAAGAAGCATTTTCTTAACAATAGCATTCAAAGTTTCTCATTAAATTTGCCACCGGGTGCCGCCGCGCCGCATTCCGCAATGCCGATTAAAGTATTTTTGACAGAGAGAACTGTTTCTCTCCACACACCGTAAGTTGTAGTTGCCCCGGTGATAATGGAACGCGTTCTTTTTGAAAATGACTCTTCTCCCACCACCGCCATCACAACAACAGCAACAATTGATTGAATGTACTTTTGCAAAAATAATAGTCTTTACCGAAAAGATTTTCTATAAATTCATTCTCGCAATAGATTTAGTAGAATTACTAGTAGCATTCATTCAATGCTGCTGCTGCTATTCTAGAATTCAACTTTGTTAAAAATTAGATCAAATACGAAAGCAAATCTATAATTAGTTGATTTGAATTGTGTTTTGTGTTGCCATGGCGACAATTTACTAACAAAAAAAGTGGGATAGAAAAGAAAGAAACAATAAATAGGATTTTTTTTCGCTGAAGAATAGAGCAAACGTATAATTGTAATGGCACCTCCATTAAAAAAAAAGATAAGTAAAAGTATTGCTTCTTCATCTGAAGCAATCGTGGGAGGAGAGGAAAATAAATATGAGGGACTTACAGAGAAGGAAATTATTTTAACTCAACAGTTAAGTAAAACTTGCTTAATTTCTTTTTTTTTTACGTGGAGGTTGTTAATGGATGAGGCCTGAAACTTGAAGTAATTTCTTTAGATTAATATAAATTAGAGGTTAAAAAGCGTAAGAATGTCTATTTTTTCCTAGGAAAAATGCAATAGTGTTTTGGCAAAAAAATGTTATTTTTGGCATCCTTGAAATGAGGTATGAAATTCTACAGGTATTATTATGACTATTGTTCTTATCCTTACAGTCTGACATTCAATTTTTGTCCTGTTTACTTGCTGGAATAATTAGATGATTAAATCTTAAATGGTGATTAGATGATTAAATCTTAAATGGCATCCTTGAAATGAGGTATGAAATTCTACAGGTATTATTATGACTATTGTTCTTATCCTTACAGTCTGACATTC
>JAYKTE010487065.1:0-10086 GCA_036873565.1 Xipholeptos notoides | reverse complement strand
TATATATAATATATATATATATATATATATATATATACACATATACATTTTTTTAAATACTTAGAATTTTCGGATTGGCACGGGTAACGCCGGGTACGCTCCTAGCAATAAATAATTAATAAGGGAAATTATAAGTTCAAATTTTATCTTTCTTTACACTTGTTAAACGTCAATACTAAATAATGCTATTAGATTTTTTGTAAGTTGAGTTGACGTTTCTTTTTTTAAGTGAAAGATCAACAATTTTAAGATGGATAAAAGTGAAAAAAACAAATGTAAGAAAAGTAATAAAAAGGTAATAGAAATAAAAAATGCAGTCGAACAGCTGAAGGGAACGTGAGATAACATGATTAGGAGAATGAATTATGTAAAAGTGGGAATTGGTAAAGGAAATATCAAGGAAACGAAAAGCGAAAATGAAATTAAAATTGACATCCTTTTTTTTATTTATTTCTTTCTTTCCTTTTATTTTCTCTTTCTATTTTTTTCCTTTTTTTCTTTTCGTTTTTTTTTCTTGTCTTTGATCTCATTTCACTTTTTTTTCACTTTTTTCTTTCTTTTTTCTTTTATTTAATTTTCTTTTTCTTTTCTTTCATTATCTCTTTTTATTTCTTTTTTCCCTATATTTCTTTTCTTTTTTCTTTTCTTTGATCTCATTTCCCTTTTTTTCCCATGTTGTTTTTAAATTTTTTCTTTCTTTTCTTTTTCTTTCTTTCTTTTTTTTCTTTTCTTTTCTCCTTCTCATTCTTTCTTTCCTTTATTTATTTCCCCTTTTTCTTTTTTTCTTTTCTCTTTCCTTTTCTCTTTTCTTTCTTTTCTTTTCTACTTTTCTTTTCGTTTTATTCCTTTCTTTGCTCTCATTTATCTTTTTTTTTTCGTTTTTTCTACTTTCCTTTACTTTTTTCTCTCTTTTTTCCTTTTCTCTTTCTTTTCTTGACTTTTGTTTTCTTTTTTCTTTCTTTCCTTTTGCTTTCATTTTTTATTTCTTCCCAAAAACAAGGTCTTCTTTTTGAAGTGTGAAGGCCTTCTCTTACTGAATGCCCTCTTGTATTGAATGCCTTCTTTAAATGAAAGCCTTTTTCTGTGACTGTCTTCTTTTAGTGAAAAATGCCTTCACATACAAGCCTTCACAAAAAGAAGGCCTTAAAAACACATTAAAAAAAGAAGACCTCCAAGAAAAAAGAAAAAAGACTTTCAAAGGCTTTGAAAAAAAAGAATGCTTTCTTTTATTGAGGTCTTTAAAAAGGAAGGCCTTCTTTTATTGAAGATGGCCTTCACAAAAAGATGACCTTTTTTTGTAAAGGCCTTACATACACACGTGTATACATTCATACACAATGTACATTTAAGTACACATATGTACACTTAATTACACCATGTACACTCAAGTACACTGTATACGCTTATAAACACACGTGTACACTTAAGTACACTGTTTATTCTAATATAGACACGTGCACACATACATACACCCTGTACGCCTATCCATGTACACTTAAATACACACTGGTACAGCGTTTACGCTTTCATACACACATATACCTTGTACGCAAACGTGTACATATACATACACATGTGTACACTGAAGTACACAGCGTACTCTCACGTACACAAGTTTTCACATACATAAACTTGTGAAGGCCTTCTTTTTTTGTGAGGACCTTCTTTAATTAAAGACTTTCTTTTAATGAAGCTTTTCTTTTATTGAAGTCCTTTTTGAAGATCTTCTTTTTTGAAGCTCTTCTATTTTGAAGGCCTTCTATTTTATGGAGGCCTTTTTTCGGAAGGTCTTCATCTTTTTGTTTTGTTTTGCCTTTTTACACACACACGCTTACATAAACACGTGTACACTTAAATACACACATGTACACTTGAGTACATAGTGTACTCTTACATAAAAACTTGTACTCTTAAATATACGCATGTACAATTAAGGTTTACATACACTTGAGTACACTTAACTACACAGTGTACTCTTACTTCCCAGTATATTAGTAATTATTAGGGCTGTGGCATTATACTTTTATTAAAGAATATTCTTGTTACTTGACTATTTTGCGATTTTACCATTTCTTTTAATTCTGGAGTTATTAGTAGGGTTGTGACAATATGCCTTTATCAAAAAATATTCTTGCTACAAACTTGACTATTTTGTTTGTTTGTTTGTTTGTTTGTTTGTTTGTTTGTGTTTTACGGCATATCAACTAGTTTTAGAACAATCATTTTTGGTAAACGTTAGTTTTTGTTCACACTTATTTTTTTAATAACACAATATGCACTATTTAAACCATAGCTGGAGGAAATGTGGGGGTTCATACCCTTCCCAAGTGTATTAGTCCGAATATGAGCGCAAACTAAAAGACTGGGATTCGAACTCGCGTACTACGATTCCAAAGTCCGACTGCCTATCCACTGAGCCAAGTCGACTTCCTCGTGCCATGGTCTGTTGTGTGAGCTACCGAATTCCTACTGTATGTGTGCCTTGCCGAGGCCTAGGGGTTGGTAAGGGTGAATACTAACATAATTGGATTTTTGAGACACACGTGGTCGAATTAATTTCAATGTGTGTGTGCGCGCGTGCGTGTGTGTGTTTGTGTGTGTGTGTGTGTGTGTTGAGCTTGGGAAATAAAAGAAACAGCACGGTGTTGTGGTACGGGTAGATAAAATTAGATAAGAATAAAAAATACAAACAGTAGAGAGACTGAATAACGGAAACCTATCATTCAATTACATTTTTTTTATTGATAGAATGGATATCAATATATTTCTACCTTATTTTGATTCTTTGCTTTGTTTAATATTTCTTAGATATTATTTTGGCTTCGAGTTATAATGAAAAATCTATCACCATAGTTTTTTTTCCTATGGGGAAAAAATCCAATATTTGAGGCTCTCTAATATCAGCAACTTTCAAGTATTGTTAAGGTCATAATAGTAGCCAATCGCACCTTCAATGACGATTATGATACAACAATTATCACTAGGGCTGTGATAATGTGATTTTATTGAAGAACATTCTTGTCACAGAGTTTAACTATTTTGTGATTTTACCATTTCTTTTCATTCTGTAGTTATTAGTAATAACCACAGCATCAAAAGAAATGACAAAATAGTCAAGTAAAAATAGAAGGCATTACTTTTGGACCAACCCTCGTATATAAAGAAAAGGAAGCCCTAATTATGAATAATTCGACTATCCAAAAGGAGTATTAGTTCATATTTATATAGTACTTTAAAAGATTATCACTTGAAAATGATTCTCTAACTCAGTCAATTTTAAAAAGAATAAATAAATTCTTTGAAGTTGTAATCCGCCGATACAAGGATTTATAAAAGTGGGGGATTAGAAATTAATCTCAAGTTATGGTAAGACCGACTTGAAGCCGATATGACAACTTGTTTGATCTGCTGATTTACTCAAATGATAATACCTTGAGTTTTAAGTCGAACATGCGAAGATGGAGAGAATCGTAATAAGCGAGTTAAATAATAATGCACACAAAACGAAATGGCATTTTATGTACATCTTGAAAATAAAGTACTTTCGCAATTATTAATTTTACTTCGTATTTACATAACAGAAAAGTGTGTCCGATCATTTTGCTCCATCCTATGTTAAATGATAATGTACACAATACAAAATGGCAGTAGGCAGTCGGACTTCGGAATCGTAGTACGCGAGTTCGAATCCCAGTCGTTCCATTTGCGTTCATATTCGGACTAATAACCTTAGGAAAGGTATGCATTAGGGGAAGTCGATTTGGCAAAGTGGATAGGCAGTCAGACTTTGGAATTGTAGTACGCGAGTTCGAATTGCAGTCGTTCCGTTTGGGTTCATATTCGGACTAATAACCTTGGGAAAGGTATGGATTAGGGGAAGTCAATTTGACCAAGTGGATAGGCAGTCGGACTTCGGAATCCTAGTACGCGAGTTCGAATCATAGTCGGACTAATTACCTTGTAGAAGGTGTGAATCCGCACCCCCCCAGCCATGGATTAAATAGTGTATATTGTGTAATAACAAAAAAACAAAAAAGAAACTGTGGACGACAAAAATAGAACGACAGAACGTTTACCCAAAATGGTTGTTCTTGGCATTAAATGGCCTAAAATGGTTGATATGCCGTAAAACACAAACAAATTTACTTACTTACTAAATTACATTATTAAAATTAATTTTTATTTTAAAATTTTTGTCTTACCTTAGATTCCTTTTTTTTCTTTTCTTCCCCTCCTCTAATTTGAAGAAGGGACAAGAACAGTAAAAAAATCAAATTAAATTTGAAAGTATAAAATAAAGTAAATGTGTGCGTATATATCGTTTTAATTAAATTCTGACAGTAAATGAATGCAAATGCACCGCACCGTATTTATTTTTTAATTAATATCAATGAATAATTTTGAAATTTGCATAGATTTATTTCATTCTTATTAGAAACCATTAGTGCAACTGCAACTTGAACCCTCCATCAGGATTTCCAATGAGAATGAAATATGCAAATTTCCAAATCATTCATTGAAAAAATAAATACGGTTCATTTATTTATCGTTTTACTTTTAACTGGAAGAAAGGGTAATCTTCTAGTTTAGCGTTGTAACTTTGTAAACGTCATAAAAGTAGTTTGAAATCCCATTATTTTTTAATAACTTTTTGTTTTTTCCAGAAAGATAAAACCCTGAAATTTATCAAATTAAAAGCAAAATAATTCTTTTTAATAAAATTTCAACAAATTTCACTCTTCAAAACACAAAAGAAAAAAAAATTATTTAAAAAATTAATGAATATTTTTAGAATTATTCTAAAAATATTCATATCGCTTATGAAAAAAAAAAATACCCTTATAAATTTCATTCTTCACTTAATAATCGGTAAAAATTTCCTATTGATTAGATAATTCCCTGATTTTTGATAGATTTTAAAAGAGAGACTCCGTTAAGAAAAATTATAACACTGAATAATTTATGACGTTACGAAGTCACAACGCTAAACTAGAAGATTACCGAAGAAAAGCCTCTCTGTGCAATAATAACTGACATCACGAGACAAATGAAAACGATGCAATCAATGCATGCATTTTATTTCATTTCTTGCTAGCTTCTTTCTTGATGCTTCAGGCCAGGCAGCAGCACAAGCACCAGTGTTGACTAGCAGGTAGACTCAGTAATTCCAACAATAAGAAATAATATCGGTTATTATTAATTACCGATTTAATCAAAACTAATAGTTAATTGAATCAACTAATTAATGCTTGGTAAAATCGTCTTCATTTTAAGCGATATTTAAAATTTATTAACCGATCATTTTTTTTTCTAAAATCCATTCATTTAATGGCAAATAACGAACAACACCGAATTCCTCACACCGACACCGAGCACTGTTTTTAAGGGGTTTTCGGGTGTACTAAAAACGAATATGATATTCAAATCACTCGCAATTTTTCCATTTTGATGATATTATCCGGTTTCTTGCAGATATTTTCTTAGGTACGACGACGAGACGACACAGTAATTTGCCGGCCATAAAGTGCATCATGTAAATAAATTGTGACATAAATTCATGCACTTTAATGGCCGCCAAAATGACTGTGTCCACTTAAGAAAATGACTGCAAGAAACCAGATTAATATCATCAAAACGGAAATTTTTCGACGGATTTAAATATAATATTCGTTTCGTTTTTAGTACACCTGAAAAACTCCTGAAAAAATAAAATCGGTGCTGTGTGTTGCCAATTTTATTTAATTTACATTTTTTCATATATAAAAAAAATTAGATGGTCCATTCTGAAATGACACACAAAAATTTGATTTTTTAAAATTTATCTATCAATTGTTATCGATTTAAAAAAAAACAACTAATTATTGGTAAATGTTGTGTTGTGTTGTACTTGTTTCAAACACATAAAAGAGGGGAAGTTGTTGACTTGGCCCAGTGGATAGGCAGTCGGACTTCGAAATCGTAGTTCGAATCCAAGTCATTTGTGTTCATATTTGGACTAAATACCCTTGGCAAAGATATGAATCTCCCACATTCCCTTATTGTGTTATTAAAAAAAACTACGCGTTGACAAAAACCGATTGTTCTCTTGGCCATTAAATGACCTAAATTGGTTAATATGCCGCAAAAACACAAGAAGCACATAAAGAAAGACTGACAGTCGTGATTATCCGTGTTTAGTGCTTCTTCTTGCTAATTCAATGACTAAAACGTATATAGCCCTCCCTCATCGAGACTTCTGACGGTCACTTTGATTTACTGCCGACATTTCATAATCACCCGACTATTAATCACGAACATATAATCTCTAGATATTTAATCACGTGGATACTTTATCACTTGATAAAGAGACATTTAATCACGCGCCCAAGAAAAAAAGGGATAATGTAAAAACCTCAAAAATGAGTGTTTATATATGCAATAATGTTATTTATATGATTGTTTTTATTACGTTAAATTTTTAGCCCCTTTGAAAAAAAATAAATAAAAAATAAATACGTGATTAAATGTCTAAACTTTCAAGAATTATTCAAATTTTTTTCCAATGACGATCGGCCAACAACAACAAACACAGAAACACGACACGTTTCTTTTAAAATATTTATTTTATCAATATTTTATTTTATTCTATTTGAATAACATTTTTTTTTTTCACTCCTTGTTGGCCTTTAAAATACACCTGATTATTCTCACGTGTAAATTAAGCAAGTAGTTAGTCGGGAGAATAAACAGTTTAGTTACTTGGGTATCATGGAGATTGGGGCACGCACGGACGGCGACAAACACCACACCAACCACGCCTTATTTTGTTGTCTTTTTAGATCACATAACACAAACAGTGATTTTAAAAGAAAAGCTTTATCATTGACCTTGACGAAAAATACAGAGAGAGTGAATTAGAAGTAAAGAAAACAAGTGCGCGCTCTCTCTCTCTCTCTCTAGTTATTGGAAGGGGATAGACAGTAGACAGATACGAACAAGCCACCCCCCTCTCTCGCTAAGGAGAAACTAGTTGCTTCTTCTTCCTATTCTTCGTCTTTCTAAAAGACAATACAATTCGCTACTACTGTGTTGTTGATGGAAATTGTAGCAGTTGTAAAATCGGTTGCATTGCATTAAATGCATTCATATCCATTATTATCATTATTACTTAATTACTATATCATTATTACTTAATTATTTTTAACGGGTTATAGAAATAATTCAATAAATTTTAACTTTAAATACTCCATCCTTTTTTTCAAATATAATTCATTTTATTTTTCGAAATCCTTGAGATGAGGCATGATGAATTCTAAAAGTACTAATTAGACTATTATTCTCATCCATAATATATTTCGAAACGTCGTAAAAGAGAGAATATTATGGATGAGGAGAATAGTCCGATTACTTTTATAATTATATACATTAGTTAACAAAAACGAACTAGTGTATTTTTTGTGTGTCCTGTTAAAAATCAGGATTTTAACATTTTTTAAAATAAATTCTAACTTTAAATACTCCCTTTTTTAACATAATTCATTTCAAACTAATTTATATACATTAGTTAACAAAACGAAAGTGTGTTTTTGTGCGTTCTGTAGAAATAACTGGTTTTAAAAATAATTTAATAAACTTTACTGTTAAATACTGCATTTTTTCTTTCTTTTTCACATAAAATTCAATTTAAACTAAATTTCATACGTTAATTAGCAATCCAATACTCACTCATCTAAAATCTAGTTTGTATGTCTAGGTTTTAACGATTCAAGGCAGAAAATTCTGCAGCAAAATCAGTTACAGTTATAATGGCTCAGTCGATAACGCAATAAAGAAAGGCATCAGTAGTTTTAAAATATTTTGATTAGTTGTTCGGTTTATTTGACTATCAACACCTGGGTGGTATTGCTGGTGGTGTGTGTGGTGGTGCTGGTGCACAGTGGTGGTGCACTCACTGGTGGTCATTTAAGGCCGGTATTTTAAAATGAGGCTATGAACACGTTCTGGCCTTTAATCTACAGAACCTGTCAGATTGATTTTATTTTGCGGACTGACTGCTCTGTCCTCTTTATTTATTTTATTACATCACATTTCGGCCAACTTATCCTCTGGCCTTCGTCAATAAAGATGAGGACAGACAGACAGCACACCACCACAGCACAGAGCACACGCGACGCGCACACACCACAAGCAGTAAAGTGTAGTCCGCAAAAAACAAAGCCTCATCTCAATGAAGTCCAAAAATATGACATAATTATTATGTTTGTTTATTTATTTATTTAAATTTATTATGTCATAGTAAATTTAAAAAAAGAGATAAACAAACACTCTGTGTCCTTTAGTATAAATGATTATAATAATTATTATTATTACTATCATTCATTGAAACCATGTGATAAAAATGCATACACCAACAACAGTCAACATCAAACCAGCTACAAACTGAAAGAAGTTGCCCTCTTCTAGTTTAGCGTTGTGACTTCGTAATATCGCAAAAGCAGTTTAGTGTCGTAAATTCAGTCTTATTATTTTTCTTAACGGAGTCTCTCTTTAAAAATCTATTAAAAATCAGGGAATTATCTAATGAATATGAAATTTTAATCTGATAAAATTCAGGGTTTTATCTTTCTGGAAAAAACAAAAGTTGTTAAAAAATAATGGAGGATAGGTAGTCGGACTTCGGAATCGTAGTACGCGAGTTCTGTTTGCATTCAGATTTTGGACTAATACACTTGGAAAAAGTATGAATGCCCCCCACATACCCTCCAGCTATGGATTAAATAGTGCATGTTGTTATTAAAAAAACCTAAGTGTGGTCAACAAATAACGTTTGTTCCTTCATGGACTCCGAAACGTCAAGGCTAATTTTCTTAAAAATTCACACAATTGTACTTGATGTGTCTGCGAGTGTTCTTGGATAGGCATTGTTAGCTGTTAGTTGTGATATCATAATCAAATTGTGAAAGTATGAACAAATTTTACTGAATACTTCTTTAGTTATAACATATGAACATATTCCACCATCCTTACACTCCTGCTAGATTTAATAAACAAGTTATAAGTTTTTTCAGAATTTACAAATGGTGTGACCATATGGTAACACTATGAGAATTAAGGTTAAAGGTTGTTTTGTTATTAAATTCTTACAAATGTGCTCTGGGGATAAATAGTATGATGTTCAGGGAAGCATTCAAATTCGTTTGCCTATTTTTTTTCTTTCTCCTTAAGTCAAAATAAAAACTATAGTGATATTATTAGCCATTAGGCACACAACTTATTTCAAAGGTTGATGAAATATGATCTGCTTACTGACAGAACCCATGGAAATTCCACAGTAGTTATAAGTTTTTAAAACTCACAATAAAATAAAACAAATATAAAATGATTTCCATAAAGAGAAAGCTAATAATAAAGGGAAGTTTTTAAAAATTTAAAAACTTACAGTATGACCTGACCTTTTTTTTAAATTATAAAATGACTTTTTTTTTAATTATAAAATAGACAACTTAAAACTTTTAACAGCCATTTCTTACAATTCTTGCACAAGAAATGGTTTTAACGGTTTTTACCTGTTGAAGAATGAATACAAAGGGAGGTAATTTGTTCCTCTCTAATTACTGTTTGTGATGATGATCACTATTTGTGGCACCGTATAAGCAAATTAATGTAGAGATTGTGTCCTGCTCTGATTTTACAAGTTATCTCCCTTTACATTGTTCTTTTCATTCTTAACTATGTTTTTAGCAATTAATTTTTTCCTTACACAAGAACGGCATATTTGGTGCTGAAATTTTGGCTACGTTTTTTTTTTTTTCAGAAAAATCTGACCAATTACAATTCAGCTTTTTTATTTACTGCAACAAAATTGACTGCCAGCAATGATGGTTTTATTAAAGAATCGAACAGTGTGTCAGTCAGTCAGTCGGACAGTCAGTCAAAACCAACAGTGAAGAAGACTGAAATGACTTGTAAAAGTACTAATTGGATTAATAATATAATAACATAATATTCTCTTTTTTACAATGTTTTGGTTGAATCACCCATTGGCCTACCTCAGGTGTCCTTAATTGACTCGTATTATTTTTATATCTATCTTTTCATGAAATTTAG
>JAYKTE010486954.1:0-10086 GCA_036873565.1 Xipholeptos notoides | reverse complement strand
CAGAATATCATTATTCAGACAAGTTTCATTAAAAAGAATTTTAATTTTCCTTTTCAATATTTTTAATTCGATCTTTTCTTGTTCTTTAAGAAGAGACTTAGTTCATATACTTTATATATAGAGATATAGAGATAGAAAAAGATTTGCTTAATATATCTTTTGTAATAAGATGTAACAACATATCTAATAGAAAATAATACAATTTATATATGACCTGAAAAATTCATAACCAATAGGATTTAATATTTAAGAATTATTCCTACGAATATAAAAACACACTACAACTTCTTTGAGGAAACTAAGAAAAACATTGTTTGAGTGGAAATCTCTTTAAAACACTCTGTAGAAATATTTTGATTTATTCTGATAGACTAGACTTTTTGGAAGTGTGCCAGGATGATGTCTTTATTTCTTGGTTCCACTATTCTCTTGTTTATTATAATTAATTCTTTGTTTTTCCTTCCTTTCTTTCATTCATTTCTTTAATCTTTCTCATTTCCTCTTTATAAAGAGGATATATCTCGGACTATTACACTGCTTATTATTATTTTACATACGTATGAATCTAATTTTTTTTATATATATATTCTCTCATCCTTCTCTTCTTATTTTTGTTTTTTTATTTATTTCAGTGCTAACTTCAATGAATCTTGTTCACTTACTGGCTTCTTTTCTGCATCATGTCTTCCTGAGATTTATTAATTTGAACCTTGTGTGGCACAAGGCCAAATGAAAAGGAACAGGATGGGAAGAGTTTTGCATGGTGCCAATCTTCAAAGTAAGAATCATCTACTAATAGGGGAAAAAATGAAATACTGCTATGACTAAGAGATGTATTCAAATAAGAAGGGTTCTTGAATAGATTATTTTTAATATCATCAACAAACTGTCTAAGATTTTGATCCTCTCAAAACTGTCTTAAAAACTATCCTACTTGCTTGGATTCTGTAGCAGAATTAGATTATAATATCTTTTTCTAAGAACTATTTAAGGTTAGGTATACATAAATGAACTGTCACAATGTAATATTTTCAGATAGACAAGAATGGTAATTATGAACTAATACAGTTAATAAGAACTTAATTCTAGGAATTTGATTTCAGAAAACAAAAACAGAAATTAAACCAAAATTTGAGAATTTATTCTTTTAAAATATGAAAATAAATTTTGAATCTGTCTGAATTCCCTTATTTTCTCAAGCTATAGATTAAATACTGTATTTGGTGGTATTCAAAACAATGTGTTGACAAAAGAAAGATGTTTATCAAAAACAATTATTCTTGGGCATTAAATGATCAAAAAGGATTAGGGTTACCATCTAGTACTATTCAAAACAATGTGTTGATGAAAAAAAGACATTTATCAAAAACAATTGTTCTCTTGGCATTAAATGACCAAAAAGGGTTTAGGGTTAGCATCTAGCGCTATTTAGTCTAGTATTGATAAAAGAAAGACATTTATCAAAATAACTGTTCTCAGCATTAAATGACTAAAGGTTGATATGCAATAATTAAATTATTTTTTCTTCATACATATTGTTGTGGATGATTTGTTGGATATAGTTATCAATACTAGACACATACCATGAATGTTATCATCTCACCCAATTTGTCCTGCATGATGAGAAGACAAATGGTTTCTCCTTGAATCAAGAAGTCACCACTTGGGATGGGGAAAGAACAATGAAGGAAAGAAGATTCACTACTTCATGAGTTCTTTTCAAGATTAACCACACCCGTGTGCTTTAAATGAACCTTATATTTTTATCCCATTCCTCCGTGGACCTTATTTATTTCAATTAGCAACAGAGTTTGGGTAGACCATAGTTGTGGCAAGAACACATGTAGCAGGAGAAGTATTACAGCAGGTAAAACCACAGGAAAAGACTGTCTCCTTATTCCTGGTCTTACCTAAGCTTGTATTTGTTGAGGGGAAAGAGTTCATTATTCCAAGTCAACTAAGTCCACGAAAAAACTTATTTAATTATTTCTTATAAATTTGTTTTTTGCCTGGTATCAAATATGTATAACAGGAAATATCTTATTGGCCTCAGAGCAAAAACTAATCAAGTCTACATGAAATATTGCTTATTGAGAAACCTTGAGAGCTTATTGAATTCTTTAATTGTATATAGAAAACTGATTCGAATTGATACATACAAATAGATTTTTTGGAGAGTTTTATATGCAAACATGATACACACTTTAAATGGTTAACTTTTGTTAACCTAATGCCAAACTTGATTGCTCTGTTTATGTTGAACTAGCAGCATAACTTAGCACGAGTATAGCCAATAACATATTTATATTTAAATCAAATTATAATGTTTTGATTAAATGCAAAATCTTATATAACATAGTGCTTAACAGTTGTTTTGATCTTATTGGATCTCATCAGAGATGCACTGTCATTACTATTCCAAGCCTCAAGTGGTATTTGAACTTGCAGACAATATTGAGTGAAACAAATGTTCTAGCGACTCTGCTCACGACACAGTAATGCATTCATATTCGCAATTTTTATGTTTTTACTCTCTCTTAGTTGTAGCGGCACTCTTCCTTCCAGAAGCTGATTTTTTTATTATTGATTTTTTATATTTTTTTCCGGGTATTCCAAAACAATACCTACCTAATAACTCTCCTGGACATATAAAGTACAACTGAATGAATTTTCAAGAAAATTTTCCCAGCCGTTTTGGAGTCTAACTCAACACAGACAAACAATCAAACAGAGAAAATTCCATTTATATATGCTTAGATGAATCTTTTATCTACTAATAAGTTTAAAACTATGGTGAGGGACTTGATTAAACTTGCTTATTCTATTCATATAGATGATTACTTATATTTATATCTCTCCATATTCACTCATAAAGTTATGTCATACGGAACTTGCATTTATTTTTTTTTTTTGCACATAATGGTGTTTTTAGTGCCAAAGCTGTTTTTTTAAGTGGTAGAATTTAAAATCCTCTTTATTTTAACGGATCAGAAAATTAAAAAACAAACAAACAAACTGCTAGCCTATTTGAAAAGCAATTTGACATCATAAACGATGTTGAAACTAAATAGAAAAAAATTTTAAAAGCCCGTCTAAATTTTTCTAAAATCAATTTAAAAAGAAACAAAATAACATATTAACAAAGATAGAAAAATAAAAATCTAACAAAAAATGAAGATTGTGATGATATCGTTAACGACATGTTCACACTTGTCTTCAAATAGTAAAAAAAAATAAGAGAAAGACAGTAATCAATGGGGAAAAAAGTGAGAATGGGAATTTAACAAATTGACAGAGAAAAGGAGCCAAAAAAAGAGAGGGAAAAACTTGAGAAGAGTCTCACACACTCGAGACTTTGTTTCCGATATTTAGCAATACACTCTTATCTCTGTCTCTCCTTAAAGGAAGTGTTTGTAGCAATAAACAAATCTCCCTCCTTAGACCATATTACTTTTTTAAATTTAAATTTTTATTTCTATTTAATGCTCAAATCAAAGAGAAGTGAAAAGAAAACAAACAGAAAAAATAGAAAAATTGTGCAGAACTCAAGGAGAGGAAAGGAAGCTTAGGACAAGGGATGATGAATTATCAAGCAAGTTGTATCATGATTTGTTCAATTTTATTCAATTTTTTTAATTTCCTTTATTTTTTCTTTCCTTTCAAAGTCAATTTTTTTACCGTATCAATTCTATTTCCTTTTCTTTTAGATTTTATTGTATTCAGTTCTTTTGTATTTATCAGGTTTTTCTTCAATTCTGGATTTTAAACTTTTTTTTAATTTAAAAAAAAAATTGTTTTTACTTTCTAAGATGATCACCATTTTATATTTGATTCATCAACAATTTTCAATTACACTTAAACCTTTTTAAGATTCATGGAAGTATTTTAATCTAGTTTTAATTTGATATTCATTCAAATTTATTCAGTTTAGACCAGAAATTTATTTTAGATTCAATTTGATTTTCTTAGGTAGCCCTGATAAAAAAATTTTTTTTTTCATTCCCATACATAAACATTGACAAAAATGGTCTTTAAAACTTTAAAATCAATAAATGCAATCAGTTTTTTTGTCTGTTTGTTTGTGTTTCATGGTATATCAACCTTTTTATGTCATTTAATGCCAGGAACAATCATTTTTGAGAAACGTTGTTTTTTGTCCACACAGTTTTTAAAATAACATAGTATGCACACTATTTAATCCATAGCTGGAGGGAATGTGGAGATTCATTCCCTTCCCAATGGTATTAGTCCTAATGTGAACGTAAATGGAACGACTAGGATTTGAACTCACGTATTACAAGTCTGAAGTCTAACTGCCAGAAAATTTGATCTTTAATTGTGAGGAAATTTGTTGTTTAATCTAAAAGCACATGAGCTCATAAATATGTTTCATAGTCATGAGATTCTGCCTCACCCTGACGCCAGGTGGCTATCTTCTGTTTCCTCCAGGATGCACATGCCCATACACACCATTGGTTGTTCATTCAGGGTGGCAGCTCTTATAAAAAGACAACAGAAGGCTCTTTTTCTTAACTAAATTACTTTATTACATAAAACCAATTCTAACCTTACCACAGGTGAATGGACTTTATTTTCATTAATCATAAACAATTATTGGGGACATGTCCTGAGCCTATCTTAACTACATTTCTTAAATTACTATCAGAGCACTCAGTGAAGCTACCTGGTCTGTGCAAAGGTTGGATTCATTCTCCATTCTCCTCATCACATCCATAACAGGACAGGGAGCAGAAATTATACAACAAGTGGACTAGCTCATTATAATACCTTTTCATAAGTAACAAAATTAATTTTTACAGTTTTGAACAAATTTTCACTCACAAAAGTTTTAGATACAAATCTAAAGGTATATTAAAAAAATCAAAACGTTAAGAATATAAAAACTATGTCTTTTTCATGCTGTTTTTGTGGAATTAATAATTTGAAATTTAAATGTCCAAAAAAAGTTTAAAATAAAAATAAACAATTTTCAGAATATGTAAATTTATAAGCTGTTTTAAAGTCATTCAATAATATTGACTAAAATGTGTTGTAGTTTTATTTTCCATTTATTATGCATATTCCAGAATACATGCTTTTTTGCCAAAAGGTATGCATATGAATATGGCTTAGGTTTGATCATCTTTTATGAGGCAGAATTTACTGTTTATTGTAAATATTATTATATAAATATACTTTTAAATTAATCAACTAGTAAATATAAAAGATGTACTATACAAGGACAGGTTTAGTTAGTATATTCTCTTGACATGCATCCTTTAATTAGGGAAGTTACATGAAATTACAAAAAGGTTTAATGTATCCCACCGTTTATGAATCTATCTGACAAGATCTGATGATCAAGCTCACAACTAAGTTTGTTGAATGAAAAAAAAATTCTTAGCAACGTGGATTCAACAAAACAATTGAATTTTTAGTTGCAGTTTTAAAATCTAAATTCATAAATGCTTTCATCATTTACAAGCTTTCCACTCTGAATTGAGCTAAGGCTAATATAAAATAAAAATAACTTCTTTCGATAGCAATTGAAACCATTGCGGGGCATCTAATTGATGAGAGACATTCCAAAAGTAATACTTCCTATTTTTGCGTGTGTACAACTCTCCTATAGCCAAAAACAGTGGACCAATCATGACCAAACTTGGCAGGATGATTGTCTACAACCAAGGGATGGTGCACACCATTTTTCAAGGTTAAAGATTATCAAGGTCATGGTCTATCAAGGTCAAAGTATGTTTATGTATACTCCCTGGTACAGCCCAAACTACTGGATTGATCATGAGCAAATCTGGCATTACGATGGTACCCCGTTTAGGAATGATGCACATAATTTTTCAAGGTCAAGATCAAGCATCCTTTTTACTTGCCCGCGCAAAGCGTGGGTATCTTCTTTAGTATATATATATCTGTAGAGTAACTCTTGGTAGTTGAACTACGGGTTAGTCGGGGGTGGGGGGTAATGAATAACCAAAGTGCTGAGTACTGTAGTAGAGCTTTATTTATTTATGCGTTTGGTATTTCTCTACCTGGATTTTACCATCATGATTATCAGGAGAATACCTTTTTGTAGGGGGTCTGGAATCAATTGGTGAGGAATTTTAAGACGCAAGAGACATGCACGGAACAAAGAATTAAAAAAATTACAAAGAATTGAGAATACAAACCAAAAAGACAGTACAAATATACCATTGGATAGGTGGTTAATGGGAATGAAATATTATTTTTATATAATCTTTAAATTATATATTTTTTGTGTTTCTTATATTTCCTCGACACGTTTACTTTCCTCAATTCACAATTTCTTACATGCTAACACATCTTATTTCATCCTGAGTAGAAAAATACCAAACCCATAAATATATATACATATATATGTATATATACATATATATATATATAAAAGTGAAATTATCTGTCTGAGGAGCAGTCTTTACCAAACTACTTTGCCCATTTTTTACCTAGAAGCTTGAAATTTGATATATGGTTATTCGGACCTGTGGAACAAATTTGATATGGTTTTGAGCTGGAAAATTAGCTGCTAAAGGGTCAAACTTAAAAAATTGGATTCTGGCAGGACTGTAGCATCCACTCTGTACGGGAGTATGTTGATCATTGAGGTGTGAATATGACCAAAATAATTTTTCGGCTTTCAAAAAATCACAGTAGTTTAAAAAAAAAAAAAAATCTTTGAGTTACAAATACACAACACAAAAAAGCATCAAAGCAAGACCAGGCAATACTTCTAGGACATGATTAAAATCACTTATTCATATTCTGTAAATACATATGTAGACACAAGTGTTAAATTTCATGAATTGGCCAATTTTTTAAATCAATCTAAAATGAAAACAAGCCATTGCCTTTTACCACTGCCCTTCTCCTCATCCACTTGCCCCACTTCAAAATCTAACTTCACTCTCTCATTTACTTTCTCTTTTACAACCCTGAACCTTTTCATTGCTCTAACCATAGACCTAATCTGGCTTGTTTTAATACTGTCACCTAATAGTCATTTACAAACATCATTATCAGCACCATTTCCCTTGCAAACCCCCCACCTTATGAAAATAATAGACAACTAATCCTCTAGGGGTGGGTTATTATTAGTGCTTAAAAAAATCTGGTGGCATAAACAGCAGTTGTGGTGATGAGACTGCCTGTATAAGTGACGGGCCTTCCGCTGCATTGGTTTTTACCTGGGGTGTACAGAGATGAATAAGTGGGAGGGTTCTTTTTTTATAAAGTGGAAAAGAAGTTTTAAAATAAAGAAAAGGTGGGTGTGGAGAGATGTGATTTCAACTGACAGCTTGAGGTCTTTTGGCAAAGGAAAAAAAGAAAATAGAAAAAATAAAAAAGTTGAATTTAAAATTAAAAAGTAAAGATCCTGTCACCACAAATGATACCATTCTTCTTTTCCTGATAGTTCCAACATCAGATCCTCCATGCCTATAAGTGAACCCCACCTTTTTCTCTCAACTTTGGCTTCAACAACAACCTTCCTTAACTCACATTCATTTTTTTAACTACATATCCAAACCCTCCCACACTGCCTTTGCTCTATCACAGGGTTTTTCTCAGATATCTTGTAGTCCAACGTTTCTTTTTTATTTGGAGGGGGGTGGGTCTTGTTCACTGACAGAGGAAGATACAACAATATGTTCAAATAAGCTGATAAACAAATGAACAAGCTAATTTATCAATGAAAATAAAGAAAAAGAAATCTAAAAACTGAAATTGCTTCTGCTCTTACTACTACTATTATTACAGATACCAATAACAACTATAAAGTAAAAATGATTTAAATTATTCACACATAAAAAAAAGAAGGAAGTGGAAGAAGAATAAAACAAAAAAGAGAAAAAGAAAATATATATAATGGCAGGCCCTCTTTTTATTTTTATCTTTTTAAAATCCGAATCAAAAAAACATTCAACCAATAATCAGTGGTTACTCCAGGGCATTATAAAAACATCACACAAAAGTATAAACATTTTCTAGGGCAGGGTACAGTGGAGGCTTATGGATCCTGTCTATTTTATGTTTCAGGCCTCATTTCTTATGTGAGGTAATTCCTAAATGGAAACAACAAGTTTCCTAAAGTTTTCTAACATACCTATTTCCTACGACACTTTGGAGTAGAGTGAATAACCTGATGTTACCCCACTAGTTATTGAGACAAAAGGTTCAAGTCTGAAAAGGATTAGAATGTTTGGTAAATAATAACTACCATATTAGTATAGCACTAATTAAAAAGGTTGGACAGTTAAGTAAAATCACCTATCTTTAAAAAAATTAAAATTGCAGCAAAATTATTACATTTAAATATTAATAATAATAATTGTTTATTTTGTTTTATGGCATATCAACTGTTTTAGGTCATTTAATGCTGTGAATAATCATTTTTAATAAACATTCTTTTGTCCATGTGTAGTTTTTTTGAATATCACAATATGCACTGTTTAAGCCATTGCTGGAGGGAATGTGGAGATTCATATCTTTCCCAATTGTGAACATAAGCGGAATGACTGAGATCTGAACTTGTACATTATGATTCCAAAGTCTGACTGCCTGTCTGCTGTCCCAAGTGGACTTCTCGAATAATATTAATATGATTTTCATGATTATGATTCAGCTGATGTATTTCAATAACAACAATACAATCTTTGATAAAACTATCATTGATTGCAATGAATATTGTCACAGTAAATTAAAAAACTTGAGTTGTGAGTGGTCAGATTTGGAGAAAAAGTTTGCCAAAATTTCATCATCCAATTTTTGGATTAAGATTGAAATAGCAAATTAATTAATGCAAAAAAATTTCACTTGGGAAATTTACAAAATTGTTTTTCTATGAAATTATACATAATTTTTCAAAAAATCCCTACTATCACATTAACAGACCACTCTAAGTGATTTTGTTTGTTTGCAGTGACAACAAAACCTATTATAGAAAATTAGTTCAAACTTTCAAAATTTTTCACTAGGCTCTTATTTCATTAAAATTCAGCTAATTTAATATCTATGATATTAGATTTCCATAAACAATCATCTAATAATGAATGATTGTATGTTCGAACATGTTTGTGCAGATGTTTATGATTAGATTGAAATAATAATAAGATTAACAATAATAATAACAATAATAGTAATAATAACAATAGCCTTTTATAATGATAATAACTTCTGTAAATTCTGTCTTTTTTGAAGAATGATGTATGACTAATGCTAATCCATGGTGCTATTTCCTATTGTTTGCCATGTAAACACAAAGCTTGAAGCTGCCAAGCCATGATTAATTTTCATATCTGTATTTTATTTTGCCACTTGATAAATCATTTGCAAATAGAAAGCTAAACAAAAATCAAGTAAATTAAATTTAAGAAGTCATTGAAACAGTTGTAGCAAATTCAGGAATGAAAAAAAAAATACAGTTTTGATATTTTTTTCCTTTTTTTGTTTTGTTTTCAGGCATATTTCAAAACACAAAAAAATTAAAATCACAAAGCTGATGACTGATATCTTTATGGGAACCCAGTATGTCAACGAGCATATGCAAAACTAGGAAAGAATAATAGGTGATTCAAGTTAAAACTAATAGTTTGTCTTGTTCTATTTTTTTTTCATTCTTCCATAGTTGTTGGAAATCTTTATTTACACTGAATGAAATTAAATCAAGGAAAAAAAGATTGAAAACTGAATTGACTGATATGGTTTAACAACATATCGATCTTCCTTGAGTTATTTGATATCAAACATTGTTTCATTTAACTATGAGTTGCAAGTCTCAAAATTGGGTTAATGTAGATAAACAGAATGTTTGTCTACCTATACACCTTTTTTCACTACAAAAAAGTAAATAACTTAAGTGAAAATTTCAATTTTGAACTCTTGTATCACAATTCCTAAGTTTGAACCATTATCACTATGCTAATTCCTTCACAGATTTTTCACTTAAAATTCATTGCTTAAACAATAAGCAACAGAGGCATAGCCAGGGTATTTTGCGCCCGGGGGCA
This sequence comes from Xipholeptos notoides, assembly GCA_036873565.1. Lineage (NCBI taxonomy): Eukaryota > Metazoa > Mollusca > Cephalopoda > Idiosepiidae > Xipholeptos > Xipholeptos notoides. The sequence continues at coordinate 49 of JAYKTE010486954.1, read as the reverse complement.
AACTATAAAATTGGCGCCCCCCCTCCGTGTTTAATCGCATTTTCTTTTA
>JAYKTE010486844.1:0-10086 GCA_036873565.1 Xipholeptos notoides | reverse complement strand
AAAGAACAGCGACAATGCACGTCGTTAATGTTTACTGAAACGTGTTTAAAAAAAATATATATATATATATATATATAAGGAATCCACTCTCTCCAAAGTGTTTTGATAAAAATATAAAAATATTTGTTTATAATTTTCCCTAATTGATTGTCATAGGGTTACAACACTAAGGTTCAACAAAACCAAAGAAAATCAGTATCAAAGTGGTTAAGGTGAGACTCAAGTCCAAAAACAAGTTGAATCCAAATACATAAATTTGAGCATAATGGCCACTTGATCATCAAAGGAAAAAAAAAGGATTAGTGGGTTTTTGCTGTATATTTTATTTGCTTTTTTGTGTTTTTACGGCATATCAACCATTTTAGGTCATTTTAATGCTGAGAACAATCATTTTTTGGTAAACGTTAATTTTTGTACAGTTTTTTTAATGACACAAATTACACTATTTGACCCATAGCTGGTGGGAATTCATACCTTTCCCAACAGTAGTAGTCCGAATATGAACGCAAACAGAACAACTGGGATTCGAACTCGCGTACTACGATTTCGAGGTCCGACTGCCTACCAATTGGTTCAAATCGACTTCTGAATCCTATTTTAGCCTATTTTGCTAATCTGACCCAAATTAAATGTATTTAATTTGCGTCAGATGCTAAAATATGATTCAATCCACCATTGATGTTTTAAAATGAATTACTTTTAGAAAATGTTAATAAATACTAATATTATTTAATTGTATTATGCCACAACTTCTGTGATTTTAAGAGCAGCTAATGTATATACATAAATCTGTGTTATCATCCTAAGTTGGTGGCTGATGAGTACAGGGTAAAGCATGTGCAATCGCACGTCGTATGTAGAAAAAATTGCAGATCAAAAATGTCTGTAAAATTTACTTGGATGCATGTGTCAACTTTCTTTCGCTTGTTGATTTTATAAGTTAGAGGCTGACTTTACCTACATTCAGGATAAACCAGGTCTGTTTGAACCTCTGCAACTATAAGCAAGTTATTCTTACTTATATGAGGAAGACATTTGATCTAGTCCTTACAGTTCGTCTAAATATCTTAATGTATAATATTTCACAAGCGTAAAAAATATCAGCTGAAAATCAATTAATGACATTATTCTAACAATCGATTTTTAATTTTTTTTTTTTTTTTTAGAAAGGTGTATTGTTTTTCAATGAACAAAGTAAAGAATCGTCTACCTTAATTAGAACTATTTCATTACCTGTATACGAAGCTAAAATTGTTTTTGGGTGAGAACGTGCCAGCGAAAAAGTGCCTGGTAGGGTGTATATGTGTTGCAGTTTATGTAATATTCGGGGTAAATGAAAGAACACTTAAGTATGTGTGTTAGTACGTCTGTAGCTCTATATATTGGAGCGCGTATGCATTTATTTGTGTGTACTTGTGTCTGCATTTGTAATGACGTATATACGGTGATATGTTTATGAGAGTGTGTGAGACTAAAGGCATGTATTTGCACTTTTACATTCCGTATATATGTGTGCGTCTATATATGCATATGTTTGTGCATATGGGTGGTTAATACATACATATACGAATATATATATATTTCGTATATTTAGGCAGAATATCATTATTCAGACAAGTTTCATAAAAACGAATTTTAATTTTACTTTTAAATTTTTTTTATGCTATTTTTCATTTGTTAGAAAACAAGAAAAATAGAATGAAAATATTAAAAAGGAAAATTAAAATTATTTTTAATGAGACTTGTCTGAATATGAATATATATATATGTGTGTGTGTGTGTGTATTCGTGTGTGCTGATGGTGATAGAAGTATGTGAACATATGTTTGCATACACGTTAGAAAATTTTCACGTGTGTTAAATGGTAAACTTACATGTGTGTTTGAGTGTGTGCATGTGTTTGATGCAGAACTGTATTTCTGGTTTAATACACATTTTTGCATTTTTGCGACTGAGAAAATACGAGTGTGAATCTCTATCAGTGTATTTGCTCTTTAGGGAAGTATCACTTCTTTATGAGGGAGAGATTGAAAGAGAGAGGGGGCGAGAAAGTACGTATGTTTACTTAGTAACGTATAAAAGTTGTGTCTGTAGGTCGAATAAATACAAGTAAAAAGGCGCATCTGTTTACTACCGACTGGAACTTATTTTTTTCGTCTACATGACAAATAAGTTTTATCTCGACCGCGAAAACTCATTTGAAGCTTAGTTAGTTTCTTTAGAAGATTGTTTGTTTGTGTTTTACGGCATATCAAGCATTTTAGGTCAGTTAATGCCTAGAACAATAACTTTTGATGAACGTTAGTTTTTGTACACAGTTTTTTTAATGATACAAATTACACTATTCGACCCATAGCTGGAGGGAATGTGGGGATTCATACTTCTTTAGAAGAAATATTTCTAACAAAGATTATTTATTACCCAGTTCTTAAGTTGGAATGAAGTCAAATATTCTTGGGGGGTAAGTGTTTGGGGTAACTTAAACTCCCTTTGTGTTTGTACGTTATAGTATCTAGCATGTATGGGAAAGGTATGAATCCCCACATTCCCTCCAGCTATGGGTCAAATAGTGTAATTTGTGTCATTAAAATACTGTGTGTACAAAAACTAACGTTTACCAAAGATGGTTGTTCTAGGCATAAAATGACCTAAAATGGTTGATATGCCGTAAAAAACAAACAAATAAACAATCTAGCATGTAAGGGAATGTCGGGATTCATACCTTTCCCAACAATATTAGTACGAATATGAACGCAAACGGAACAATTGGGATTCGAACTCACGTACTACGATTCCGAGGTCAGACAGAACGTGGGTGTAACGTACCATTTTAAATTTGAACTGAGGTCTTACAATTTCAAAGTACAACCGGTTACCAACAGTTCGCGATGGACTTTTTGCTATATCACATTGAAGCAGTACACAGCTAGGCGCTAATTTCTTAACTACTCATTTATAATAGGATACTTTGTATTTAGTAGGTTGAAAAGTAAGTCTCTACACACATAGATTGTAGTGAATAACAGGTACAACGTTTTTAGTATAAAACCCAATAGGTAGGGTATAGTGAAATGACACAGGAGTAATCTGTCGTATAATAACAGTCCCTTAGTCCTAGTTGAACAAGTTTTTTGTTAGCTCGTAGTAAAACAGTTTAGATCTAGTTCTGAGTAAACATTAAAAAAAGTCAACACATTCTTTTGAGAAAAATATAGTTGAGTACTAAATGAAGCCATAGAATCACATGTAGATAGTTTATTGTTGATAGAAATTCACGCCTAATATTAGAGTACAATTGCACATATCAAATGCTGAAAAAATTTCAATGGGAAAATTCTGCAAAAAATCTACATGTTAATACTTTGCTTCTACCCAAAACAGAAGACAATGAATACTCTCCGGCGCAGCTACTGTTTATTATAGAATTTAAAGTGAAACATAAACTGCAGTGGTCCCAGATGCATTATCTTGGCGCAGTATTGCTTGAGTTTTATGAACAGAAGACGTTTCAGATTACCCAAAGCAGTGCCAAGCTGTAATAAATGCTCTGCCAGAAATCCAGTTACTGGTCATATACTGCCTTATGATGGCAAATATACTGTAATCAGATGTTGACTTAGATTAATAAATGGATTACTGCCGCCTACCTGTTATGCTGTTCGAAAAAGAACGTGAAGGGAATATGTACGTGGTATAGAATCACAATACACAAGTTCAAATCCCAATCAGTCTGTTGGGTTTATTTAAACAAGATTTGAAACTTTTTATTTCATCTAGTTATGAGCTAAATAGTATTGTTACTCTTTTTGTTTTGTTTTGTTTGTTGTTTTTTTTACGATTGTTTGCATTAAGAATACAACTCTTTATAAATATGTCTCGGCTTTTGAACGTCTATTTGCCGTAAAACAAAGAAGCTGAATGACAGAATAGAAACGGGATTTGATCACGTCAGATTATGTAATTGATACGTTGAACCAGTATGCGGGACGTGGAAATACCCAGGTTAGTGTCTGGGGGGCGCGGTTAAACCACTGGGTAAATGCACCCTTAGTCTTTGGTAAGACAGGCATCTAGGAGAAGGAAAACTCTGAAGTAAAAACCCAAGGTCTGTTGTTCATGTAGTCCATGGCATGCCTTGCACCGATTATGTGTTATCAGCAGTTCCAAGAAGTGCAGATGGTTTTACACAAGCCTTCACCATTATAAACAAATCTCTGTGTAGCCCATCTGACAGCCATACATGGTTTTGACACACATACATCGAAAAATAGTTGCACAAATTATCAAGCCTCATCCCAAGGATTGTGAAAAACCACCTCTTTACCATATTTGGAATATTTCAAAATATATCATTACCCCTCCCCTTTTTTTTTATTTTTTTTTTTTTGTTTACCTAATTATTTATAATCTTTTTGTAAATTCTTTTCTTTATTCTTTTAATTCTCATTAACATAAAATAAAAACACTCTGAATCTTTGACTAAACAGTTGATAGTCATTTCTCTCTCTCTATCTATCTCTCTCTCTGGATCCCTTCCTACCTTACAATTATGGACAGCACAAATATTCTAAGAATTCAGATCCTTTCCCCCCCCTCCTCCTCCTTTCACTCTTTGCACTTGCTCAGCATTTGTCTTCAATAAATTCTTCTTCAGAATGCCTTACAAATTCCATTGTATTTATTGATATTCTCCCCCCCACACACACACACACATGCACACACTTCTTTACACTTCCTCTCTATTCTTTCATTTAGAATATCTTACTCTTTTTATATGGAAGTTGATTTGGCCCAGTGGATAGGCAGTCGGACTTCGGAATGATAGTACGGGAGTTCGGATCCCAGTTGTTAGATTTGATTTCATATTCAGACTAATACCCTTGGAAAAACTATGAATGCCCACATATGGGTTAAATAGCGCATATTGTGTTATTCAAAAAACTGTGGACAAACATAACATTTACCAAAAATGATTGTTATCGGGATTAAAATAACCTGAAAAAGGTTGATATGCCATAAAACACAAACAATATTCTTTTTATTTGATGATGATTAATTTCTTGGAGATTATCATATTTAAAAGTCTATAATACTTTTGCTCATATGAGTTATTTGTGAGAAAAGACAAAATGTTTTTGTCATTAACTTGCTTATATTATTAAAAGCTGAATTTTGTTGATTAAAATAAATTGTTTATCTGTCGTCCAGTCTACAAAATTTTTTGCTCTTATTTCTAAAATCATTTCACAACCTAACCTTATGATATAAAACGAAGCTGGTTATTTCTTAAATTGACAACAACTATGGAATTTCTGATTTCTATAAAATGGTAACCATTGAACTGCATTCCTTAGGGAATGGGGAGAATGATTATCATCATCATCTAAAACCATATTGAAAGGAATTGGTGTTCAATGCTTTCCATGCTGCATGTCAGATTACAACACACACAAATGAATGCCTAATAACTAGGGCTATGACAATGACTATTTTGAGATTTTATCATTTCTTTTAATTCTATAGTTATTAGTAATAACCAGGGCTGTGACAATATGCTTTTATTAAAGAATATTCTTGTCACAGACTTGACTATTTTACCATTTCTTTTAATTCTGCAGTTATTAGTAATAACTACAGAATGAAAAGAAATTGTAAAATAGTCAAGTAACAAGTAGGGCTGTGACAAGAATATTCTTTAATAAAAGAATATTGTCACAACCTTAGTAATTAATTATGAATGCCTGGTCCAGCCTTTTGCTTTTAAATGTTACTCATTCCATCTGCCTGGTTAAACCCAAAGAAGGGAAGAAGAGAACATCAATACATCAGCAAAAAGATCTTCACCTTCTCTACTACTACTACTTTGAATTTATTTTACTTTCTATCTTAATATAATTTTGTCTCTTTAATTATCAATTGAATTTTTTTTTCTTAATTATTATTACTTTTTTCTTTATACACCATTGACTTGATTAACTTTTTAACGAACATATTTTCTTCATTCAATAAAAAGAGGCAGTCAATTTGGCTCATAGGTTAGGCAGTCAGACTTCGGAATTGTAGTACGCGAATTCAAATCCCAGTCGTTCCATTTGCGGTCATATTCCAACTAATACTCTTGAGAAAGGTCTGGATCCCCACACCCCCTCCAGCTAAGGGTTAAATAGTGCATATCATGTTATTAAAAAAAAACTTAGTTTAGACAAAAACTGTTTACCAAAAATGACCATTAAATGACCTAAAATGGTTGATATGCGTAAAACACAAATTAAATACAGCTCTAAAAATTAAATTTTTGATCAGCTCTGATTTTGATTCCTGGACTTTGGTCCTAAATTGAACTTGCAGAAAAAAAAATAACTAAAAAATGGTCTAAAAATAGAAAAAATACCATAAAGTATTAATTTTATTTGAATAAAACTGTTGGGTGAATATTCTTTCTTTTTTTTTTCTTTTCATTGGTAATATTTCTAAAAGTAGGAAAGGGAAGTTAAATTGGCTAAATGGATAGGCAGTCAGACTTCGGAATCGTAGTACGCGAGTTCAAATCCCAAGTTGTTTTGTTTGCGTTCATATTCGGACTAATACCCTTGGGAAAAGGTATGAATACCCACATTCCCTCCAGCTATGGGTTAAATAGTGCATATTGTTTTTCAAAAAAATGTGTACAATAAATGTTTGCCATAAATGATTGTTCTTGGCATTAAATGACCTAAAAAGTTGATATGTCATAAAACCCAGAGTAGAAACGTCTTCATACAAAAATTTGGTTTCAATTATGACAATGAAATTGTTAGATTCTGAAAATAAAACTGACTTCTAATGTAGTAACATAGTTGTTATTATTATAGTTTTATCTTTCTATCTATCAATGGTACTTAACTTATACATTTGCTTACAGCTGTCCACCTATATTTATATTTTGTAAATCTTAGACTCTATAGGGCTGTTCATCTTAGCTGAAATCTTTATGGTGTGATTTTATGAAAAATTTGGAAGAGTGATGATGTCAGATTATGTGCCTGGGTCTTTGTGATTCAATTTGGGTTTAGTTGGAAAGTCTCGCTTGAATTTGGGAATTCAACTTGGATATTTCAAGTTTAAAACCCAATCAGAGTTATGTGTTTGATTCATTTCACTCAATTAAAAGATCAGATTTATTTGGCATGAAATGCCATGAAGGTATTTTTATTTTAAAACTAGCAGTATATCCTGGCCTTGTTCGGCAGTTGCTTTGATACTCTTTTTATGCTCATTTTGATCTGAATTTTAGTAATTCCAATATTTTCTTTCTAAAAAAAAAAAAAAAAAAATGGTAGAAACGACAAGATTCAATAATTAGAAATAGAAATGGATTAAAATAGAAAATAATATAAACATTTTTTTTTAAATTTTAGAAGAAAAAAAGAATTTAACCAAAATTCTTTTTAGCGTAATTTCATAAACTATCACATCACGGTGACGCTGTTCTGTTTTTTTGCTATCAACAACTTAAAAGTGAAAAAAAATAGCTTTACCGGTTATAAATAAATTAATAATGAATGTTCCCATCATCGACTTTCGATAAGTATCGGGGGTATTCACAAACAAAACCTAGCTAAGAACACTCCCAGATTCATGGATTAACATTGTGTAAAATTTCAAGAATATCTGTTCAGTTGTTTTGGAGTCTAATAAAACGGGAATAAAATCACACACACAAAGTTCCATTTGAATAATAGTAGAGACATGTTAATCAAAATTCTATTAACAATCTCTTATTGTTATAACTTTCTCAAGTCTATATGTTAAGTTAATCTCTATAAATAGGCATGAATTGAGGAGAGTTTCTAGTCCTTTATTTATTCATACTGACTGCATTCACACAAGCATTCTAAGCTATCAATTGAGTTGATAATCTAATGAATGGTTTTTTAGTGCATTTGACTAAGAAAGGCAAGCAGGAAGGTCCCTCCCTTTTCCCACGGATTTCTTTCATTCCAATTTCCAATTAATTCAACATGGATACAGTTTCGGTGTATTACTTTCAGGCAAATTGGTAACAATCTCGTCATTCCTGGCGGATCAAGAACCATCGATGCAAGGAACATGCTTGTCATTCCAGGTAAGCAGATGGAAAAAATATTTTTTTTTTCTTTTTTTTTTTTTTTTTTCTCTTTATTACTGAGCCATTAACTTAGGGATGCCACTTGGTTTACTAGAATTAATGGATGAAAATTTACCACCCCACCTGGTTCCTAGTAAGTTTTCCCACACCTGTATTTTAGATAAGATTTCTAGTTCAGTTCAACATTTTTTATATATATATATATATATTTATATATATAAACAAACCTGGAAGTGCCAATACAATTTCATATTTATAATGTTCAACTTTTGGCACTGATCATTTATGGGTCCCTACCAATTTTCTTTAATGTTTTAAAACGATCTTCATAAAAAAATATTATTAGGTAATAAAAGATTTAAAATGTTACAGTTGTACATGGGGCAGTGGATAGGCAGTCGGGCTTCGGAATCGTAATATGCAAGTTCGAATCCCAGTTGTTCCATTCGGGTTCACATTTGGACTAATACCCTTGGGAAAGGTATGATATTTACTTGGTCGAGCACCAACCCAAGTTAAGCACAAGGCCATTTTTATGTGCTCATCCAAGGGCTTTTGTAATCAGTGTTACCCTTCACCTAGATGAGCAACTCTCCCGAGTTAACGAGCCTCATCTGCCCGAGGCCCTTGGGAAAGGTATGAATCCCCACATTCCCTCCAGCTATGGATTAGATAGAATGTTATTAAAAAAAAAACTGGACAAAAATTTTCTCAAAATGGTTGTTCTGGGCATTAAATGATCTAAAAAGGTTGATATGCCATAAAACACAAACAAGTAAAGGTACATCGCTCATTTAAAAAGTTATTGGCCCTATTTTTTTTATAAATGATATCAACTTACATAAAGCCACTCTCAGTGGCCAGTGAGGTTGGAGCAGTGGTAAAAACTTGGTCTCTGGAATTGTATTACAAGAGTTCAAATCCCACAGGGCATACATATATCTCAATATATGCTAAGAGTTGATTTTTTTTTTTTAACTTGTTCTCACTTCTAATATCATTATGAATGATTTTGACTTTTATTTTCTTGGTTTGTTTTGACAGGTGGCATTGACACCCACACTCACATGCAATTACCTTTCATGGGTACCCAAGCTGTTGATGATTTCTACACTGGTACTAAAGCTGCTCTTGCAGGAGGTACCACCATGATCAGTAAGTACTATTAATTAATTATCCTCAATCAAGACTTTGAGGTTCCTTTTTCACTTTTCTAATCTAGTTTTGATTTCTGTTCTTAACAAGGGTTAATAACAATTAAATCCCTCTCCCCCCCCTCTCTCTCTCTAAATAATTTTACTCACTTTTCAAAGAAAGTTTGTCAAAATAAAGGTTGACATTCTCAATAACATTCATCTTGACTACTATCAACTGAGACCTCTTTGACCTTCAAATTTAAAATCCCACTATAAAATAATAATCTAAAATAAAACAAAACCTCCCCAGAAAAACTTTTTGACCTTTAATAACCCCAAATGGTTGATAGGTCCTTAAAGACAACCAAACCAAACCTTCAAATTCATTCCCATTCTTTTGTTGTTGAGCTAAACAAACTGATTTGACACATTTTCAATTCTATAGAACAGATATAAAAAATATGAATTTATAAAAAAAAAACATATTAAAAAAGCGATTTTAAAAATGGAGAGAAAAAAATAGTTTTCAAGGTTTATCTATTTGCTCATCATGATTGGCAATCACTAATGAAAAGTATGATTATCCTCCTGTTGGTGGGATTGGGTCGTGTCATCTGTGGGTCCTCAGGTGGCTGTTATCTATTTTGGTACCTTTTCAGTCAATAGAAACTTCACACTGCTTTCAAAGAAAATCAATTCCTTAAGTAATGATTTTTATTAGCGGACTATTCTCATCCTTTACAGTCCACTAATAAAAATCATTACCAAATTATGAAGCCTCATCTCAATGAATTCCTAAATGAATATAATAAAATCATTACTAAATTATGAAGCCTCATCTCA
>JAYKTE010486733.1:0-10086 GCA_036873565.1 Xipholeptos notoides | reverse complement strand
CACATATATATATATATATATATATGTATATTATAAGCTATCTATTTATCTATCTGTCTGTCTGTTTGTCTCTTTGAAAATCTTTCTATATATTTATCGATCTGTCTGTCTATTTGCCAAATTTTTTCTCTCATTCTCTCTCTCTCTACCTATCTTAGTATATTCATATCTATCTATCTATCTATCTATCTATCTATCTATCTGTCTGTCTATCTATTTCCTATTCATATGAACATATCTATCTAAATGCCAAAAAATTAAATATGTTTCTCATGAAAAATGATATTTTTATTAATTTACTCCAGCTATAATTACTTTAAACTTCAACTCAGAATTGATATTGACATGATATTATTAGATAAACAAATTTAAAAAAAAAACGAAATGAAAGCATAATGCATTTAATAAAATCAATAACTTGTGAATCTTTTTGAATAATTCACGTATTCGCAAAAACCATTCTAATTATTAAACGAAATCCAAAAGAAAAGAAAATGAATACAATTATTAATAAGAGGGCGGAATTAATATTTCTCAAAATGCCTCTTCAGTCTTTTTGGACGGAATCATTCGTCTGCATCCGATAAATCTAATCTTTTTCACCTTTCTCGTCGGATAATGAAATATTTGTCTTTTACAAGATGCAGACCGAAATAAATGAATAGATGAATAAATCAAGATATTTTCGTCATTTCCATTCAATCCTACTTAATTGAATAATAAAGACACTTTTTTGTCTATGAATCTTTATTTTAATCCTTTTCATTGACTTGGTGTTATGGTGGACTTATCTACTCTTTTAAATACATTTCTAGGTAGAGACTAGAACGAGTATTGATTAAAAAAAGAAGAAAGTCTTGATGGTCCACCTGTAGTTAATACTACTACTACTACTGCTACTACTAATACTAATACTACTTCTTCTATATGTGTTCTTCTTAGTACTATGTTTCGTGATACGTGTATAGTATTGATAACTATAAATCACAATTTATCTACGACAATTATTTTATATTAGCTGGACTTGTGTGAAAGTTCACGGATACGTCAACGTTGGAATAAGTTATTGACATTAAAATTGGTTCGTATGAATAGCTTAAAAGGTCTCTGAGAGTTAATTTTTTTAATTGAATAGTTGATATTTTAAACAACATAAAAGAACTGTATGGTATACCCTTAGTGAAGCACCAAATCAAGTTAGGCACCAGGCCATTTTAATGTGTCAAACTTGCTATTATGCCCACATCTGCATTCACCGCTCGAGTTTTCTGAGATATCTGGCAGTAAACCCTGCCATCACCATCTAAATCGAGGGAGAATTATTGCATAGACGGACGGCCCCCTGAGGTAGAGCCAGCTGGTCTGTAATTTTTCTAAACCGACCAGGCCCTCGAGAGGGTCATGCAAGTATTTAAAATAACAGTATATTATATACTTAGTTTTGCACCAAACCTAGTTTGGCTCGGGGCTAGTTTAATGCGCTTAAGTCGGCGATTAAGTTTTCAATTGATAATTACGCAAATATATAATTTTTATTTCATTATAAACGACAGTAAGTCTAACGAGAAAATCTTGGATTAATTTGTTTTTCGGCAGATTGAATGTTCAATTTCTCTTCAGAAGGATCAAAGGGAGCCACTGTTGGAATATTCCATTTTCATTTAGAGGGGTCAAAGATAATCACAGTACTACTTTAAAAACAACTTTTATTTAAACAAAAGTGACATGAAGTCTAAGGAGACAATCTTGGTATAATTGGTTCTTTGACAGCTGGAATATTCCATTTTCTTCTAGAGGGGTCATTGGGAGTAACGGTTATACTATGTAACTGACTAACAGTCTGACAAGGAGAATTATATTCTAGATTAGATGAATAAATGTTAAAAAGATTACACTCACAAGTACTTTAAGGTCTGTCTTAGCTCATCCCCAGGGTTTCTTAGAAGTAGATGTAAAGTTTATTCGTTTTACTTTTATTTAGGATAATTAGGAACGCAAATTTTCTGCCGTTATAATTAAACATGATAGTTGCTAACGCAACACTATGAATTATAAACTTCACTTCTACTCTTATCTTTATCTCTATTCAATGAAAACCCTTGCAGATGTTCCTAAAGACATAAAATATAACTATGAAGATGCCTTGAACAGTTTTGAATATGAAACATGAGATTAAGAAATACATCATGCCAGTTGAAATGATTAGAATAAAGATAGATAGGAATGAAACGTTTTTGATTTTCAATCAAGTCTGCTTTAACACCAACCCCTAAATTCTAATTAAAAACTCTTATTCTAAAGCCTTGAGGAGTAATATTAGCAAATCAAAAGAAACGTTTGGTTTTTGCTGTTCTTGCCTCAACTTATTTTAATTGAATTGAGAGAAAAAATGTATTGCGGAGAAAAACAAAAAGGAAAAAAATGAAGAAAAAGAAAAATGGTTAAAAATCTTAAAACGAATTAAATAAATGATTCAAGGACTGTGACTAGAGATTCTTAAAATACACTGTGTTACAAAATGATCAGAAAGATTTGTATGATTGATAAAAGAAAATTGTAATAAATAACCATAAGAGTTGTTTTTAATTTAAAAAATGTACATTGAAACCTAAAAGACGTCATACGTAAATTTAGAAAATAAAAACATTTCTTCCGTTATTTATTCCAATTTTCTTCTATCAAAAATACAGATAAATCAAATCATTTTGTCCCACTCTTTATTAAATAAAAATGTACTTATAAAACAGACTATCATCATACTTATGAAAAAGAAAATAAAAACACATTTATCATTACTTATTTTAATTTGCTTTTATTAAACATATTATTATATCAAAACCTTCTGCTCTAATTTCTATAATTTTAGCAAATGGATTTTAGACTTTTTGTTTTTCACAGCATATCAGACTTTCTGATTATTTAGCTGTTAGACAATTTTTGATTGACAGATTTTAGAAAAACAAATTGATAGTATTCAACAATTATTTTTTCATGCGTTACGAGATAGCGCACATTATATTATTTTAACGTCCCAAAGAGTTGTTATTTGCGGTGGCGATAATAAAAACATAATATTGAGGCGTAAAGATTAGAAAACAAAAGCCATTTTAAATCATTCATTTGAATCAAGAATATTTTTGTTTCATACTATTTTTATGTCTTTTCCCCCCAAAAAAACAAAAAAAACAAAAAACAACAACTGAACCTTGTAACACTAAGACTATTTATTTCTAAAAAAAAATGGGAATGATTTTTCGTAGAAAAATGTGTTTCAATAATATATCTTTTATAGGGTAGTGAGGTTGGAGCAGTACGAAAAGCTTGGTCTTTGGATACGTAGTTCACGAGTTCAAATCCCAGTGAAAACCATTGCATTTACTCTCAGCTGTCTCGAGCAGATAAGGCTTGTTAACGCGGGAGAGTAATTCATCTAGGTGAAGAGTAACACTGATTAAAAAAGCCCAGGGACGAGCACATAAAAAATGGCCTTGTGCTGAACTTGGGTTGGTGCTTGACCAAGTAAATATCATATCTTTTATAGAAAAACAATTCTTCAGAGTAGAAAATCTAGTTAATGAAATATTTCTTATAGAAAAGCAATATGAGGAAAAACTCGAATATTTGAAAACATTTTTCATAGAGAAACAACTTTAAGAAAATTTCGATCTCACAAAATATTTCATATTAAAAACGATATGAAATATTATTTATTAAGAATTATTTGCAGAAAAACTAGATTGTTTAAAACATCTTTAAAAGAAAAATAAGGTTTTAGGCAATATTCCTAATCAAGAAATAATTTTGCAGGAGAATATGGTTTGGCTGAAACATTCGTTGTTGAGAATAATTTGTACAAAATCATTCTCGTTTTTCAATAACCAATTTTGCAGAAAAATCTTGTTTAGTAAATGCATCCCTTAGAGTGAAACGATTTGAAAAAAAAAATGGTTTTGTTGAAACATTTCTTATAGGAAAACAGTGTAGAAAAATGTGCTTTTGTTGAAATATTCTTTGTAGAAAAATAATTTGTATAAAAAAAACTGTTTAACTGTTTCTTATATAGAAGAGCATTTTTTGCAAAAACAAGCTGGTTTTATTAAAACATTAATCATAGACAAACTGCTTCTCAGAATTACGTTATACTTTAGATTTGAATCCAAATGTTATAGTGTTAGTTAATGTCCTTCACAAGATGGCTTTATATTCTCTTTAGAAGCACGGTCAGCTTGATCTAAATTTCTCTCCAAAATAGAGCTACTAAAATGGAGGGAATCCTTTCTTTCAGAATTTTAAAAATCATTTTTGGAAGGTTGCCATTTTTTTCAAAATTGCTGCCAGATATTTTTAGGAGCCTCAATAATAAATTTCCGGTCAATCAAATTTACTTTTTGTCTTCATAACAATACGAGTGTCAAAAAATTTCCGGAAATTTTGTTTATTAGATATTTTATAAAGATATCAAGTTATCAATCATTTTTATCTGAAATCGAAAGTGATTTATGCATTGCCTCCGTTAAAAACTGCATTCTACAGTTTGCTAGAACGATTGGTCTGAAAACATGAAACAATCATCGTTCTGTGTTGGGGCAAGAGGTATGGACTGAAATGCCGACAAAAGTTTCTTTTGACTTCAACTATGTATCCCTGCTCAGTAATATAATTATTTACCAAGTCGCGTACAAAACTACGATTTGACACACGGTCATATTTGTGTGTTCTGTAGGAAGTTACTCCATTATTTCAAACTATAAAAATAATATTTAGAAAAGATAATATCTTGAAATAATAACAAGAAGAGGTAGCTTTGTGTTGGGTGGATATTTTCTAATTGCTAAGGTGGAAAATCAAAGTATTTTAAAAATTATGATAAATGTATCGCGAGTTTCTTAAGGAATATTAGTAGCTGGATTCGTGAAAAATGTTACGTATATATAAAAGTGGATTTGACTTATTTGTTTCCAGGGCATTTATTGGTTCGTATAAATAACTTAAAACAAATATCTGAGTGGTAGTTTTTTGCCTCTACTGTAGAAAAGTTGACATTTTAAGTAATTTAAAAGAACCATTTTGTCTATTGAAAATAACATAAAAAACACACTTATTTTATTGTAAGCCACACCAAGTCTAAGAAGACACTTTTGGAACAATTGGATTCCATTTTCATTCCAAGGAATCAAAGGCTTCCTGAAGGCACTATGCAGTTGGAATATTTCATTTTCATTAAGTTGAATCATAATAATAAATTTTAAGCAGAGAAAGTCTTTAGTCAACTTATATTAAAAGCTTCAACGTTGAAATTACGCACACACGCACGCACACACACACACACACACACACACACACACACATATATATATATATATATATATATATATATATTTGTGTGTGTGAATTCAAACACAGTACTTTTAATGTTACTATTTATTTGTCAGAGGGAGAGAGAGTTCGGTACTTGATAATGCCAGTTTCTTTCTCAACATTAATTCTCTGCTTGAATGCCGACGGCTTTTCCTTCAGTTTTGATCCTTGCAATATCTCTGCATCTTTGACTTTTTCTCGTATTTATCTTCAGTTCTAAGTGAACCGTTAAGGTTATGCTCTTAAAAAGCAAAAGAGGAACAGAACCCATCGCTCAATCATATCGCAGACACATTGAACAACACGCCGGCAGAGAATCATAGAAATATATTTGCAATTATATATATACAAATAATATATATTTATATATATGGATATTCAGGAAAATATAAATTTCCAGACAGTATAAATAATAAATAAAACAAATAAGGAATACTATAATCTTTCATATGAAATCTAACATGTTTCGCCTTTACGGCTTCCTCAGAGATTTAAATAAGGGATATATAATTGGAATTTAAATTCTGACAGTATTATAAATTACATTTTACCGCATTATTTATGAATTAATATCAATAAATTATTTTGAAATTTGCATCAGTGCAACTCCCCCAATTCGAATGAAATGGGCCTAAATGCAAATTTCAAAATAATTCATTGATATTAATTCATAAATGGTTTTTGTGCATAGTTAAAATAGTTATGGTTTCTGTGCATAGTTAAAATAGATATGGTTTTTGTGCATAGTTAAAATAGTTATGGTTTTTGAACATAATTAAAATAGTCATGGTTTTTGTACATAATTAAAATAGTTTTGGATTTTGTACATAGTTAAAATAGTTTTGGATTTTGTACATAGTTAAAATTGTTATGGATTTTGTACATAGTTAAAATTGTTATGGATTTTGTACATAGTTAAAATAGTTTTGGATTTTGTACATAGTTAAAATAGTTATGGTTTTTGTACATAGTTAAAATAGTTATAGTTTTTGTACATAGTTAAAATAGTTATGGTTTTTGTACATAGTTAAACAAGTTATCGTTTTTGTACATAGTTAAAATAGTTATGGTGTTTGTACATAGTTAAACAAGTTGTCGTTTTTGTACATAGTTAAAATTGTTATGGTTTTTGTACATATTTAAAATATTTGTGGTTTTTGTTCATAGTTAAAAATAGTTTTGGATTCTGTACATAGTTAAAATTGTTATGGTTTTTGTGCAGTTAAAATAGTTATGGTTTTTGTACATAGTTAAAATAGTTATGGTTTTTGCGCATAGTTATGTTTGTTTTTTTTTTCACTTTGCAGCGTGGACTACAGGGTGTTGCGTTTACGATGTCGTCTGCGTGATATTTCTTCTTTATTTTTTTGTAAGATAATAGTCGATACAATCATAGTGTCGTTTTATTGACAAAAGCGAGTGAAAGGAAGAAAGATGTGAATGCATTAAATCTGTTCAAACTTTGTTCAAGCGACTTTGTGTGTAGGTTTTGGAAAGACCACATGCTTGGGACAATCAATGAGGCAGACTCAAGAAGTGGTGAAATCGTTGGCCTGTGAAACTGTAACGAAACCACTTAACTAAACGCAGGGAGGAAGACAGACGACTTGAGCCAGGGGGATAGGCAGTCGGACTTCGGAATCCTATTACGCGAGTTCGAGTCCCAGTTGTTCCGTTTGCGTTCATATTTGGACTAGTATCCTTGGAAGATTTAGGAAATTCCGACATTCCCTCCAGCTGTTGGGTAAATACTCCGTATTGTGTTCTTCAAAAAAAAACCAAAATAACATCTTATATACTTTTTGATAATAAAAACACTTTGGTTGTTATGCATTCTAATTTGCTTTTATTAAACATGAAAAATATGTCAGATCATTCTGTCACTCCCCGAATTAAATAAAACCGTATATAGAAAATTAAACGGCATTCTATGCACTTCTGGATAATAAAATCACTTTGGTTATTATTCATTTTTATTTGCTTTTATTAAGCATAGAACTATATCAGATCATTTTGCTACTTTTTGTATTAAATAAAACAGTATATAGAAAGTAATATAGTATAGTATGAACTCTCTGATAATAATGACACTTTCATTATTATTCATTTTAATTTGCTTTTATTAAACATGAAAATGTGTCAGATCATTTTGCCATGCCCGGTATTAAATGAATATGCATTGAGAAAGCAAAACAACGATCTATTTACTTTTTGATAGTAAAAACACTTTAGTTAATATTTATTCTACTTTGATTTTATTAAACATAAATATTTGTCAGATCATTTTGCCATGCTTTGTAATAAATGAATATATATGTAGAAAATAAAATGGCATCCTATGTACTTTTTAATAATAAAAACACTTTGGTTATTATTTGTTCTAATTTGCTTTTTATGAAACATAGAAATATGTCAGATCATTTTGCCACGTTCTGTCTTAAATAAAACAGTAGATAGAAAGCAAAATAAAATGGCATCCTATCTACTCTCTGATAATAATAGCACTTCCATTATTATTCATTTTACTTTGTTTTTATTAAACATGAAAATGTGTCAAATCATTTTGCCATGCCCCGTATTAAATGAATATGCATAGAAAAAATAAAACGGCATCCTATGTAATTTTTGATAACGATGAAAACACTTTGGTCATTATTTATTTTAATTTGCTTTTTATTAAACATACAAGTATTTCTGAAAATTTTGTTTCGCTCAGTATATTTTCTGTTAATCAAATAGGAGTAGGACATAATTTAGATTGAGTTAATGAAAAATAAATATTTACATATGAAACTCGTTTTGATTAATTCAAAATCTGAGAAGAAAAAAAAGAAGAATTAATCTGCAAGTTGAAATGGTGAACTGCTCCGTGCCACTTCAGCGAAGAAAAAAAACAGAGAAAAATGCTTGGTTTTTTTGGTGTTTTTTTTTTATGATAAACAAATAAAGAAAAGATAAATCAATCAATGAGCCTTTTCGTGACATCAGAGAAACATTCAGAGATGAGAAGGGATTTATTTATTTATCTATTTATTTATTTACTTATTTATTTATTTATTTACAAATATTCCAAACTTAAAAAAAAAACAACAACAAAAACTCCACACATACACACAAACAAAGGCACATGCAGGAAAAAGAAAAAAAACATAAACACCGGACACACACACACACACACAAAGAAATAAACAGACACACACACAAAGAAATAGACACACAAAAAACACACAAACACACACGCACACAAAAAGAAGAAACATACATTCACACACACACGCACACAAAAAGAGGAAAAACGCATTCACACACACACGCACACAAAAAGAAGAAACACACATTCACACACACACGCACACAAAAAGAAGAAACACACATTCATACACACACACACAAAAAGAAGAAACCCATATTCACACACACAAAAAAAAATAAGAAACGCATATTCACACAAACACACGTGTACAAAAAGAAGCACACACAAATACGCATGCACAAAAACACTCAAACACACACAAAAATACACACACACAAAGAAAAGAAACACGCAAACGCACACAAACATGCACACACAATCACACACAAGCGCACACGCACAAAGGAAAGCAACACAAACACGCACACTCACACAAACATGCACACACAAAAGGAAAGAAACACACATACACATACACACACAAACACACACACGAACACATACACACACACACACAAAAAGGAATACACACAAAAAAATAGACAGAAAAAGAAAGAAGCACGCACACGCATACAAACACACATGCACACAAAAAGAAGAAACATGCATTTACACACACATGCACAAAAAGAAAGAAACGCACAAACAAACATACACAAACAAAATCAAAAGAAACGCACACACGCAAAGAAAGAAATACATAACCACACACACACACAAAGAAAGAAATACAACAACCACACACACACACACGCAAAGAAAGAAATACAACAACCACACACACACACAAAGAAAGAAATACACAACCACACACACACACAAAGAAAGAAATACACAACCACACACACACACACAAAGAAAGAAATACAACAACCACACACACACATACACACAAAGAAAGAAATACACAACCACACACACACGCAAAGAAAGAAATACACAACCACACACACACGCAAAGAAAGAAATACACAACCACACACACACACAAAGAGAGAGACACACACATACGCAAACAAACACAAATGCATATAAAAAGAACACACACACACACACACATGCACACACATATATGCACCCACACATTATGCACACACAGACACACACACATACACACACACATACACACATACACACACATACACACACACACACATATAGAGAGAGACACACACATACACAAACAAACACAAACGCATATAAAAACACACACACACACATGCACACACATATATGCACCCACACATTATGCACACACAGACACACAGACACATACAACACACACACACACACACACACACACACACACAGAAAATAAAACCTCCGCAAAATACAACCAATTATTCCTTTCTTTCTTTCTTTCTTTCTTCCTTCCTTTCTTTTCTTTCTTTCTTTCTTTCTTTCCTTTCTTTCTTTCTTTCTTTCTTTTCTTTCTTTTCTTTCTTTCTTCCTTCCTTCCTTTCTTTCTTTCTTTCTTTCTTTCTTTCTTTTCTTTCTTTCTTTCTTTCTTTTCTTTCTTTCTTTCTTTCTTTCTT
>JAYKTE010486622.1:0-10087 GCA_036873565.1 Xipholeptos notoides | reverse complement strand
CTTTCCGATGGTTTGTTTACATTTCTCACCTGTGAATAGTAGCATTGTGCAAAGCTCACTTTCCCCTTCCTCCGAAAGCTAGAGCCCTTTAAAGCAGGCAGATTTGTTTACAAATCATCACCCAGCCAGATAGCGTAGGGGTAAGAGCTCAAGACAGTGCGGTTTCGATCCTCGCTAGAGGAAGGCTGGTTTGCAGAGTTGTCCTGATGAGGAATAAAATTCTGAAACAGGTCCGTCGACAGATTGCAAAATTTTATATAACATGGAAGAAAATACATACTTTCGACATACTATCCGAATTCCATTCTTCCTAAAATGACCTACCAAAATGTCGATCAAACTTCTGATATTCATTGGAACAATCATTAATAAATAAAAAATAGTTTCCCTAATAATATAAGAGGTTCATATTATTGTCAATTCAATTGAATTTAGAGTTAAAGTTAATATTAATTTTAAGTTACATATTTTCTTTCTTATATCTTATAAAAAATGTCATTGCAGACGTTTCTTTATTTCACACTTCATTCACTCACTTTCGAAAGTAAATATAATTAGAAACAGAAATAACAATTGAGAAAAAAACTTAGTATCTTTGTCTATTTACGGAAGAGATATTAAACATATAAAAATTATTTACTGATTGTCACAGTATTTTTGGTCAAATGAAGACATGTGGGCCATTCCAAATGTAATGCCTCTTATGTTTTTATTCCACGCAAATCATTGATATAATGACTGCTTCCATGACCTGAAAATTCCATCCTTCTGTTGCAGATATTGACGGCGCGGAGACTCTAAGAAAGCAACCCTTGTCATGGACGTGCATCAGGAGAAGAGATGTATAATTGAATTCCTCCCTGCAGAAAAAAATGAAACAATCTACATTCAATGTTGTCTCTTTATTGTTTACGGAGCAGATACAATCTATATCAGCACAGTTAGGAGATGGGTTCGTCTATTTCAGAATGGCGATAGATATGAGTGACAAAGCGCACTCTAGATTAAAAAATGAACCACTTCGTTCATCAATAGCAAAAGTACACTGTGAATGTTGTGACTATATAGAAAAATGAATACTGGGGCACAAAAGAACGCCCATTTTCATGGTACCAATCCCGCCTTAAAAAAATAAAGGGCATTACTTTTTTGTATATAATAATCTACATTTTTAGAAACTATTTAAAACAATGAGAATGTTGGAATCAAATAACGAGAAATTAATACTGATATGAACGTTTCAATTTTCTGTTAAAATATTTTTCTTGGTTTAAAAAAACAATCATTTAACTCTGCTCGTTGGGCCAACAAGTTATATTAGTATTTTGAACCTTATACTTTTTTTCTGGATTTAATACCAAAATTGGATTAACATTTTCTAGACAGATTATTGCAGTATCTCTTACCTGGGATAATTACAAGCTGCAAAGTGATACACACAGTTTCCCTACTACCTAATTAAATATCTATCTTATTTCTAAAAATTATCTTTTCATATCAATTTCTAAAATGAGATTATCAAAGTTAAATTGCAATGATTGCCTTTTAGTTATTTTTCGGGTACCCAAAACACGAAGACCAAATTCAACACGTGCGCACACACACAAAATCTGAAAATTGGATCAATTCATAGAGACTTTACTTGTAAATAAAAAGTTTGTGGTTAATTGTTCATTAGTAATGAGGATCAATCATTTTCACTAGCAATTGTTGAAATATTCGTGTACTAATAGGTTAAAACTTCCCTTTTTAAACATAATATGGACACTAATATTATTTTTTAGAATACTTAAAAAGTGTCGAAAACGTTTTTTCCAAATTTCAATGAATAAACAATGAATCTGGGGAAATTTTTGAACCCATATTATTTTTTTACACTGGTAAAGTTTGAGTTTATAAAGATTTTAGAATTTTAACACCCTTCAATCGATTCAAATTAAGCATTGCAATATATTTTTTTATCTTATATATCAATATATTATTAATAGACAACCATTTTTTGACTCAATATAATGGGCTTAACATCTGCTATTCTGTCAAATGTATGTCTTTCTTATTTCGTTAGTGCTCAAATTTAACATTCAATTTTTCCTCATTTAAAATGATTTATACTAACTGGAATAAATGGCCACCACCAAAGCACTAAAAGGGTTTAAAATTACCAAATTGCGAAGATAAATGGGTGGTCTATTTTTCCATTCAAAATATATCTATTATTCCTGAACTTATCTAACAACTGCTATCCAAACACAGACAAAGCTTAATATAGCTGAACTGTGAGCATCGTACGATATCTGGTTTGTAGTCAACTTTATATTGGTATTACCAAACAATAAGCCATTCAATCACTGACCAGGTTTGACATTACTTATGTTTGAATCATAAATTATTGCTCTTTTTAAATTGATATAACTGTGACGGCTGGACTTTTTAATTACTTACCTATCAAATCACTGAGAAGATTGAGATATTTTTTTTATAATGGAAAAGGAATCAGTCTCCCAATTAAACATAATATGTATATTGTTTCTCCATTCAGACCAGTCGCGTAGCAACTGTTTTTGCGGCCCGATGTGGTCATAAAATGTCCTCCCTACCCTGCTGGCTATTGATAATCCGTTAACCTTCAAAATTCCAAAAAGCCCTGAAAATAATTATTTTCACGACCAAGGATCTAATTTTAGATTGCTTCTATTATTCCTAGATTTTCATTTTATTACAATACTCGTATATATATACAGTAGTGGTCAAAGAAAACCAAATATTTTTCAAAACAAAAAACGTATAATTTAAATCATAAAAATATTTTTTTATTAAAATACCTGTTTTTTTATTTTTTTCATTTTTTTCCATTTTCATCTCCACAAAATGCCGCCCCTTTTCGGCAAGTACGCCGGGGCGTACTGGACTGCCACTTCCTATGCCACTATTTTAGACACTAACCGGGCTTAATATTATTGTCAAGGTCTAAATCCATCCAGAATCTTTATAAACATGTTTTTAAACATTTTTTACTTGCAAAGCGTTACTGGATTAAAACTTTCCTAGAATCCACGTCTATACACACGATAGTTACTCTAAAAATGCTGTTGTTACTTTGCTGTTAAATACTAAAGGAATAATGCATTTACATACCTTATCGAAGAAATTCAATAAGACAAGAACAGAAACGGCAAGAAAAATGAGAAGAGCTATTCCTTGTCTGGATTTGTGGAATGAGATTCCTTTCGAATCATTTAGGTGCCTATTCTTATCTGACGTCAGAAAGAAACATCACAAATTTTGGATAAATATGATCACATTGGTAGACCAAGCATAGAGATGAATTCTATGAGTAAAGCTACAGTTAGAAATACTTAATAAGAAAATGAATACCATAGGTTAAAATGATACAGTTGTAATTATGTAATAAGTTGTAATCTAATAATAATTGATAATTCTACGGTCTCAGAAGAAAATAATTTACTCTCAGGCACTCTTTCACTCTCACCTGACATATGGTATAGCAGTGCTATGCCATAGCATTTCTAGGCGTTGCTTCAAGTGATATTCAGTTGTAGGAGACAGATTCGGCCCTGATTGTAGATAGAAATATCTAAAAATAATTAAACTAGACAGACAAAATTATAGAAAACCTAATCGGGGTTGAATAATGGGTTTGTTTTAGTGATATGAAAAAGCACGGAGTGTGATATCAGCCAAAGCATTGTGAAAAAAACCCAATAAAGATTAAAAAAAATAAAATCAGAACTATATTATTTGTCAATAGATTTAATTAGATTAGAGTAAAGCAAAGTATGTTTTTATTGAATTGCATGTTCAACGATGTTTTTTTATAGATATGTTAAATTTGAGATTATAGCAACTGATTTGGTATTACTGATTTATGGACGATGATAAATAAGAGCGATTTACTATAATATATCTTCTCAGGAGATATAGAAAAAGCCTTCTTAACTACTTTTCTTCGGATTGTAAAATATCCACTGTTTTCTTTATTCTAAGACGAAATGAATTTATTTAGATATCTGAAAAAATTATTCAAGTATTTGAATATTTTATTTTTACATTTAGATATTTACTACTTATATATGTATATATTTTATCTAAATACTTCGCTTATTTTTACGTGCTCTTGTGTAGAATTACCTCGTTATAACAGTTTCAGAATTGCACACACTTTCCTCAGTGACAAACCCCATTAAAGCCCTTCGGAACAGAGCAATAAACCTAACCTCCCTCTTTTTAAAAGTGTAGGGATATGCTGCCTGAAGGTAGTTTCCTTCCGAGATCGTATGGACTTTTAGTTTACCAAATAAGCCGTTAAATTTGAAAGTTGACTATGTATTACGCTGTTTAATCTTATTGTTTTCTAAATTTGATTTTTATTTTGCTGCCCCAGAAGTGTAGAATTTGTGATGTATAATAATGTCAAATAATTTATCATCACCTCGCCTTCCAAACATACTGCACATCTGTAACGTTGGTGTGCTGCGGTAAAGGAGATATTATCAAAATTTAAATTTATACAAGATTTCTGAGTCAAATTTACTTTCTCACTCAACTAACATCATATGATTACTCGGCTATGACGCTATGCTTTTATTAAACAATAATCTTGCCACAGCCCTATCTGTTACTTGACTATTTTAAGTTTTCTTTTAACTCTATAGTTGTTAGTTATAACTGCAAAATTAAAAAAATGGTAAATTTGCAAAATTGTCAAATAACAAGTAGGGCTGTGACAAGAATATTCTTTAATAAAATAATATTGCCACAGCCTTAATTATTTCACATTTTCCTTAGCTAAACCGAAAGAAGTGTCGCTCTTACATAACAATAAAGACTTAATTTAATCACATAAATTGTGTAAATATCAATATTGCACAGTTTATTTAAAAAGAGGTATTAATAAATAACTTGTTTGTTTTGTTTAACGGTGAAATATTTTTTTTTGCCGAGAACACTGATTTTTTTCACAAACACTTTTCTTTCAGCATTAAAAAAAATGATACTATACGAAGAAGGGATACTTTTACTATAAGTAAATGTAAACGTTAAATGGTAACTGATTTTAGTCTGGATTGCATTCTTTCTTCAAATCATAGCTTTTCCCTTATTTCTATATCTAAATTTGCGAGGTCCATGGAGTAACGTAAAGATTCTAGAATTTCGAATCGTAATACACGATTAATAATCTGAGACGAATCTTAGGGGAGGGAATTTTGAGAGGGTAGAAATAGAAAAAAAATAAGGGCCAGTTAATTTAATTTAACACTATTTTAAAAAAAATAAATCATAGAGCTTTTGTTTTTAAATCTCAAATCCATAGAGTTTTTCTTTTTCAAATGTCAAATTTCAAATCTTTGGTTTTCTTCGACCACGACTATATATGTATACGAGTACTGTCATAAGATGAAAGTCTAGGACTAATAGCAGCATTCTAAAGTTAGTTTGGAATGTTGAAGGTTACCAGATTATTCACAGCCAGAGGGGAAGTAAATCTTACGAACGCTCTGGGCGGCAAATCAGTTGCTATACCACAGTCTTAGACCTGTATGTTCCATTTTAGATGATTTTAAAAAATACTACAGTTGGTCTGTTTCTATAATTTTTTTTTGGAAACAAGAGTAAAAATACTGTTTTAGAAAAAATACTGTAAAGATTGATTGGCTATAAGATCTACTTTGATTTATTAGATATCTTTGGGACATGACATAAAAAGCTGTAACTAACAAAAAGACGATACATATCTAGGAAAATTAACAATTAGCCAATCAGAGCTATTCCATTAAAAAAACACAGCGAGATGAAATATTGATCATGTCGTCTTCTCTGCTATGTCACCAAGGCCGATATATCAGCCATTTAGTGTCCAAAGGATGATATAAAAATTCTATATTTTATTTTGTTCACCGAATCATTTGTCAAAGCTGAAGAGTGGAAATTTTAGAAATAAATGTCCTCTATAATATGTTTTTAAATGATCAAAAACTTTTTGCATAATAAATGGAACCTCTGCACCAGGAGATCCAGGGTAGAATGATGTGATGTGACACGACTATTTCAGTTGAACAAGAGACATTTCTCGGAGATCTAATTAAGATATTTACTTATCCATGTAATAACAGACTTTGTGATGAGGGCGAGACTTGAGCTAACTTGCATCCGGGTGTAGGGTTAAGATTTATATATAGAAATAAATAATTAAGTTTTACATAAAAAGAAGTATGTCTTACATATCTTACATATCTAAAACTAGCATTATGGTGATACATGAATCACTGCAACGTGGGAAAACAGACCTGACGGGACCGAGCCTAAGTAGAGAAAACAAATGCAGCAAAAAGGCTTGCCTGATAATATAATTTTAGCAGTTCGTAAATCTCCATAATTCTATAAAAACTGAGAGAAGGGTTTTACTTTAACAGGTATTTTCAGCGATGAAAGATTTAGTTCTTAGCTTGCTATTACTATTACTCTCGACAAGATAGTTTTTACTAATATACATTATTTTCCATTCAACCAAACTTATCTGTTTTGAATAATCGATAGACCCCTTTAGTTTTTTGCTTCTTTTTATTTTTTATTCAAAAACACTTTATTTAAGAACGAATTACATTTTATATTCAAATATATATGTAGTATTATTTTTACAAAATATTCAAACTCATGTTTTATCTTGGTGACTGTATTGATATAAATATAATATATTATATAATTTGACATAATATTATTATATTATATTGATATATAATATTATTATGTAATATCATTACATTTTATCAAATATTGTATAAACCATATTGTTATAAACTCAAGCGTATTTTGAAAACTGTCTTGGCGACTCTGTTGTGGTGGATTGTATTACTGTTTCTCAGTTCACGTTAACTTCTTCGTCTTCGAGACAAATAGATATATCATCATCATCGTCACTGATCTCGTTTTTCATACTTGAATGTGGACGATGATGTTGGTGTGGTTGGCTCTCTACGCTTTGCTGAGAATCAACACACAAGAGTTCGTCATCATCATCTTCCTCTTCGTCATCGTCATCAGAATGGCCCAGAGGCTTCGAACAACGATCACTAGAAGACACTGAACTGCTCATCACGCTGTGATTTAGGGATTTTTTCGTACTAAGTTGGTGAGTGTTATGATGGTTGCTGTTTGCACTGTTGCTGTTTTTATTGCTGCTGCTGCCATTGGCAGAGTGGATATTGTGACTAGCACCCCCACTACCGACACCTTCCCCTTCTGCTTCTCCACTACTTCCACCACCAATACAGATAATGCCAGTTGGCGTATCCTTCCCATCGCCGTCTTGTCGAACGTGAACCTTTCGATGCCGCTCCAGATTACTCTTGTGGCTTGTCGCGTAATCACAAACTGAACATACAAAGTCTTTTTGTCCATTGTGCACAGACAAGTGCCGCTTTAGTAGAGCCTTTCGACAAAACCTCCGACCACAATAGAAACATGTGTAACCATGGTAATGAAATATCAATGCATGTTCCCGGAGAGACGCCTTTGTTGAAAAGAGAATGCCACAACATTCCAACAATTTTGAACAAGCTTGGTGCATTGTAAGCATGTGTCGTTTCAGGTTGTTTCTACGATCCGTCGTGTAACGACACTGAGGACAAGGAAATACTTTTCGGCCGTAGTTCAACTGGCTTAAAGAGTCGGCAAACACGGGCAGAATAGAAGGAAAACCTTCAGTAGACGGTAAAAGCTTTTGGCTCGCAGATAAAGGTGAAGAAAACGTCAGGGCATGATGTTTAGCGTCCGACAAGTAGGGTTGTTGTCTAGCTGCCACAGCTGCTGCCGCTTGTATCAAAGATGGTGTAGCCCCTGCTGCTGCATGGTGATGGGGTCCTGCATGGGCCCCACCGTGACTGCTCAACGTTGGTATAAAACCAGACACAGCTGCAGCTACACTAACTGCTGCATTGCTATGAAGATTGTAACAAGCAGCTGCTGCACTTGCAGTATCTGTAATCTGGAGTGCATTTCCACCACCACTAACTGTACCTCCAGAGTTGACACCCCCACCAGACACTGTAGATCCACTTGTATTGGTTGAATTGTTGCTGTTATTGTTGTTACTGTTGTTTGTGCTGGAAGAACCTCGACCTGGACCATTGCTGCTACTCGCACTATTAGCAGCTGCTGCAGCTACAGCAGCGGCAGCTGCAGCACTCCGATGAAATGCATCAGCAGTCGACGACAGACGATGTATTGTCGGTGGGCAAAACGTAGATAGGCAATGTTTGTCGAAGGAGTAACGGGCACTGTCCAATTTCCAGGCTCCAAATGGTATTTGGCAAACGGATCGCCCAGTTGCTGTGCAGCGGCTCGGCCCTTCTAAGCATGTGCCTGGACCGAGTAGCGTCACCGGTGATCTAAAACGAGAAAAATAAAACAAAAGACTCATAAGTAAAACATCCAGTAAGAATCAAACTTCTTTGATGTTGTTAATTGTGGAATGATAATACAGGAGTTATAAATGACAATTGTTCGGAAACATTCTCTTTCGGTCTGAAACCCTCATGAAAAGCCTGAATACTTTTATGCTTTGAATTATGGCCTATAAAGTAAAACATTTTTATTCAAAATCTTTGTTTAGAAGAAGATAACTATTTGTCAAAAAAAAAACAACTATTAAAATTTCAAATAATCCCAAAGGTTGATACGCCAATAAACAAAGACACAAATGATGCGGAGATTGCATGATCAACCTGACTGTAGGCAGAAATAGCTATGATCACTTATCATTGCTTGGAATAGCATTAGTTAACGTAACTAAAATATGCACAGTCTATGTGTCGACATAGACTGTGCATATTTTGCTTACGTTAACTAATACAGAGTTTTTTTCATAGTTTCAAGAAGGTTTCCAAGTTCACTAGAAGATTCGAATAATACAAAGGGTTCATTGACAGAAACTCTGTGAATGTAACAATATAGATGAAAATAGAAGTCCAAAATTAGAATAAAAATAGTAGACTAAATTATTAGATAAGATGACCCTTAAAATTGTTTTAAATTCTAAATATCAATGAAGACCAACTAAACCCAGTTATCAAAAAAAAATGATAATGGATGTAATGTTTCCAATCCTTGGGAAAAGCCATCGATAAGTGCTTCTACTTTGGAATCGTATTACGCTAGTTTTATAAATTTGGAAAGGTAGGAAAACTCAAATTCCCCACACCAGTTAAGAATTAAATGGTTTGATTAACATTATTCGAGATGTTATTAGATTCTCCCATAAGTTCAAGGAAGTGTGTTAAGAATTCTTTGATTCGAAGCCAGCTGAATAGAACTTTCACCAGAACGCTTGCAGGTTGATGGCATAAAAGTCTTGAAAAATAATAATTTTGTTGTTTTTGTTATTAATTGGCGAGTCAAATTTCAAAATTCTTTATGGGCTTATTGGACAACCTAATATGTTGGCAAAAGAATGCCATTAATATAATTATTATTAAAGTAGTAACGAAATTCTACCAAAATACACTCAACTTAAAATATAATTCCTATCTTTGGTTTGTATTTCTGAGGAGGCTTCCATGTTTGCATGAGAGTTTTAATAAATGACCGAAAATGACTTATTTTCAAAATCCAAACCAGGAAAAGCTTTCGATTTTTTTTTAGTTTACTTTTCATGGTGAATATAATTTCTATGGTGAAGGAAACTGTTGTAATTTTTTGAAATCCGAAAATCATTTCAGTAAGCTGCTGCCGTATTGATATCCCAATAGAAAACGTAGCTCCCACACAGAATACCACTAAAGGACTGAAACGATCCAAATGTTCAAGTTTAATCCTTTCGTAGCTATTTCCCGACTGAAAACCAATTCGAATTTGTTTCATAGGCCCGGATGCCTCATATATCAAAATTTAAGTCTCTAGATTAAAAGTTGGCAAAGTAGTTTGGAAGAGAGCGTTCTCTAGAGACACAGACAGACACAGAAACACAGACACACACACACACACACACACACACACACAGACACAGATACACAAACACACACACACACACACACACAAACACACACACACACACACACACACACACAGATCA
>JAYKTE010486511.1:0-10089 GCA_036873565.1 Xipholeptos notoides | reverse complement strand
ATTTTAGCTGTAGGATAAGGTTACCTATATTTTGTTTGACGACCATATATATATATATATATATATATATATATATATATATACGAGATATATGTATTACGTAATGAGAAAATATCAAAAAATAATATCTATTTTCATAAACTTGCATAACTTTTTCCCCCTTCAAAATAATGGCTAAATATTTAAAGAATTTCACCAAAAATATGTTTAGAATTTAATTCAATCATTTAAAAAGATATTTTTAAGTATTTGGTTATATTAAAAATTTAGAAAAATTCAACAATTAAAATTACCAAACTTTTATTCAGGTACAAAGAATATGAGGCTTAATCTTTGTAAAGAAATGTTTAAGAATAGTTAAAACTGGTGCAAAAAAAGTGCTGACAAACTGAAGGTTTGAATTTCTGTTAAAAATTATTTCCACTGTTTTGTATTATTTCTGTAAAATTTCGATATATTTAGATTTTTATCTTTCTAGTAAAATCAAAATTTGTTCAGAAATAATTAATTTTAATGGATTTTTGTAGTTAAAATAACCAAGCAATTCAGTCTTATGTATATGATTGATATTAATTTTTGAAACAATAATGGTCACATTTTTTATCCGTGAAATATTACAACAATATCTGAGAAAATTCCCCTTTAATGACTTAATATATATTTTCAAAAAGTTACTTTATTGAAATCTTAGATGTTTTATTCAGTTATCTTTCTAAGTTTATATATTTGTTGGAATGGGATTTGATTCTTTTCTCTCTGGTGAGTAATAATAATTTAATTAATCATCCACAGTTTATTGAATTTATAAGAATACATTATAAATCTTAGTTTCTGGTTTTCATTCTTATGGCCTCAATTGAATTAACCTGATAATTTCAGAGAACTATGTTGGAGGAAGCTTTTAGCTCAGGATACCAGCCTTCCTTGACTTCTTATTCGGTGTAAACTAGCATTTCTATGTGTTGGGATTTTTTTTTTAAAGGTTTCGAAATTTCATTCAAAATATTCTTTGATAATTCAAATTCAAAAATAGAATCTTTTTTTTATTTTTATTTGTTTTTAATTTTTTTACACGGCTGTTGTAGCATTTTGCCTTCAACAATACCGGAAAGTTCTTGTGTGAACAGGTTATTGTTAGAATTAATTAAAACAGTGGGTTTTTCATTGATATGATGTAATTCAATTTTCTTTCCTTTTATTATTTCATTTCTATTTTTCAATTTTTTTTTTTTTATTGATTTGCGGTGTGCTCTCTGTGACACGAAGTAAGTTTTCTAAAGGGAAAATGATTGGTGCAAATGACCGGAAGAAATAAAGTTAACATACCATGTGATATTTTTTTTGTTTTTGTTCTTCGGCATATAACTTAATTCGAGTCATTTAAAACCGATAGCAATCATTTTTTTTATAAATGTACTTTTTATCAACAACTAGTTTTTTGAATGACATAGTATGCACTATTTAATCCATAGATTGAGGGAATATTGGGATTCACACCTTTTCCAAGGGTATTAGTCCAAATGCGAACGTAAACGGAACGACTGGGATTTGAACTTGCGTCTTATAATTCCGAAGTTCGACTGCCTATCCACTGTTCCAATCGACTTACCCAATATCTTGTGATAGAGAGAAGCAAAGGATCTTATATATGTGGAGAGGGGAGGGAATGGAATAGGGAGAGAAAGGGAATAGGAAGTTATGAGGATAGGGAAGGAAGGAGAAAGGGGGGATAGAATGAGAAAATGGTAGAAAGGAAGAGGAAAAAAGAAATAAGAATAAGAATTTGGAGGAAAAGAAAAATAGAAAAGCGAGAAAAAAGGGATCTTTATACAAATATGTTTTTTAAAACGTCAAATACAATAAATAGATTTGAGTGGAAACTTCACGCCAAGCAAGGAAGAAAAATAAATAAAGTTATTCTTAATTAAATGTTAGATGACAGTAAATTCCACTTGCGTTGGATTCCTGCGTAAATTGATTGCATTGTTCACTACAATTGATACTTGAATGGTAAATTTCAAAAACTGATTAAAGAAGACAGAGAATAAAGAAAATAATAAGAAGAAAAATGTGTTAAAAAGTATTAATAAAATGCTAGCAGAACCTGTGGAGATTCCACAGTAGTTGAAATATCGGAAAGTTAATTGTACAATCTTAAATCTAAACCAATCCTGTGAAATATTTCAAAATGGCAAATAAATTATTCTAAAGTTTTCATCATAATTTAAAAAAAATACTGCCTCCTCTCAACATATGTCTTTATTTATTTATGAAATAAAATATCAAATTTGAAGCCGTAAATTGTTTTGAAAATGTTTGTAAAGGCGTTGTTTTTAGTGATTTTCAAAAGTTAAAGGAAGGTAATGTCGATGCTTTTAATATAAGCGTGACACACTAAGAACGAACGCACATACTATCCTATTAATATATAGAATTTAGCACATATTCCATTGTTTTATTATCGCAATCCATTATTTTAAGTCTATTTGATTTGTTCACAATGACGATAATTTAGTATTTTACCTGTTACATTGAATTTATTTTTAAGAATTACATGCTATGTTCTAAACATTATATCATTGTCAGGTTCTATATCAATCCTTTTGCTGAGTTATAAATCAAAGCTAATTGACCTGAAATGAAATATTGCATAAACATCAGTAACGAGGAAGAAACGTCATTAAAACTGTTTTTATTATATCTAATTTGTTAATCGTTGCTTGTAGTACCCTACATTTTTCAATATTTGTTATATCAACGTGACAGAGGGCGTCATTATGATATATCCCCTTTTCTAATAATCATTCTTTACTATATCAAGTTAGACGACTAAATTTTCGAATGGTACACATAATAAAAGATTGCCTTTGACCGATCTCACAAGTAGAATTCTGTAATGACTCATTGAAAATGTTTAAATAACATAAAGTTCACCATATAATGTTCCTCAATAAACATAATTTATCTTTTTATCTCAGAAATGTGTTGTATGATTGTCTATCTTGATTATGTGGCATAATAACAAACAAAAACAAACCATTAGAAATTAAATGAATTATGAAGCGATAAAAAATATATTAATTGTGATATTTTTTCAATTCATGTATGAAAGTCATGAATCCACTTTTTTTTTTAGAAATTACCGTTAAGAAATTATATGATGCAGGAATAATTTCTTATGTTATAGTATGATATTGGTCTCATATCCAAGCTTCCAAGTAAATCAGTTAACTTGGATTAATTATTTTTATCTAAATAATTTGGTGTAGAGGGAGATTAGGACAAAATAGTACAATTAAACTACAAACCAAAACTAGATAATAAAAGCACCATAAAATGTTTAAAATCCACGTCTATATAGATATTGTTATAATATGCTTGTATAATTTAAAACTGGTGAAGTATGATTATGATAGATTTAAAATTTAGAATATGCATTACTGGTTATCATTTAACTAGTTTTCTCCTGTTTTTTTCCGAAACACTCTGCCAAATTATCTAAATTCCAATCTTTGATATTGGTTTTTTCCTAAGTAATATATTAATAAAGTGCCATAATAATTAAAATTTATTCTAAAACAAATGTCAACCATTCTCTTCGATTGGAAAAGGTTTTATTTCTTAATCACTATACAATTTTCCATTACCTATCTATATATTTTTTTATCTATCCACATTTAAAGCCGGTCCCAACAGTAAAAGAAAAAAATATATATGTGTGCATTTACGTGTGTAATTTCTAAAGATATACTTTTCATCCTAAGCAGCAAATTTCGGTTATTCAGGCCTGAAATATTTTGTTTTATGCTTCAATAAAAAATACAATCGCTTTATTTTTTCGTATTTTTGTTTAGTTTTGTTTTTGCCATTTATATTCTTTTTTTTTTTCTTGACTTAATTTTATACCGTGACTTCGTTCTGCACACTTATTTTAGTCCTAGATTTTTACAAGTGGTATTATTTCCTTTCCAACTTTTCTTTTTTTCTTTTTTTTAATTCTACATTTTGATTAAATAGACAATCCTGTTTCAGCTGATTGGATAACAAGGATTTCGATCACAATAAAATTGATGATTGAATTTTGTTTAATTGAATTGAGTAATTCCCATTCATTCATTTATTTATTTATTCATTCATTCATTTATTTATTTTTCAATGTCCATTCCAATCGAAGATAATCAGGTCCCATCACTGGAAGCTTAAACTGTCTGGAATTTTTGTACCGCCTTTTGTGATTCATTTCACCATTGTCATCATTTATATTCGAATAATATAAATAATCGAATACACTGGTCAACAACAAATTTGTTGTCTGCGTTTTATTTTTTAGACGATTGAGAACGAATCTAATGCACTATATCCAAAAATCACATTGGTTTTGCTAAATCAGAACAAGTTTTTGAGCTGTGACCGCACGTCGTTTTCTCAGATGATTTAGGACAAGTCTGATGCTCTGAATCCAAAAAATACATTAGTTTTGTTCAATAAACTCATGTTTTTGGGATATGGCTGCAACACGTATTTCAGATGATTTAAGACGTTGAATTATGAGTTTAATACAAAAATCACATTGGTTTTGCTCAACCCGCTATGGCCACATTTCGTATTTTACGTTTTGATTTACATGTACGCATGTGTGAAACTTTTTATAAGAAGTTGTTGGTGGTAAAATGCCATGTCAAATAATTGTTTTCATTGGAAATTATCATTTTAATGACAATAAGTATTCAGGTTCGATAGTTCTATGTGTAGACAAAAAGCTGCTGATAATGCCATAAAAATGTAATTGATTTTGTCTCAGGGTCTGATCGTTTTTAAATCAGCTTAGCACAAAAAACCTTGTCCGATAGGTAGAAACCGATGTCATTTCCTAATTCAGCAGTGCTACAATACCCTAAATCATTTTGTATGAATGTAACAATTAGAAAAAAAATGCTGTCCATTGTAATATTTTTAAAAGATAAATGTATTCGTCAAGTTCTCGATCATATTAGTTTAGAGTATTCCTTTAAAAAAATTTAAAATTCAATTCCATGTGTTGCACACACTTGAACACTTCAGAGAAAAATTTACGTCATAATTAATATTGCCCTAAGTCTGTCCTCTTCAATCAATTTCTGAAAGGACAGAAGTGTTCTTAGCTCTACCAAATAAAACGTTTGGCGGGAAAAATAATTCCAAAAATATTTAAATTAATCAAATTAAACGCTGCAATTCTCAACATTGTCTTAATATGTATATCCCTTTTGAATTTCTATTGGATATTTCCTT
Organism: Xipholeptos notoides; assembly: GCA_036873565.1. Lineage (NCBI taxonomy): Eukaryota > Metazoa > Mollusca > Cephalopoda > Idiosepiidae > Xipholeptos > Xipholeptos notoides. The sequence continues at coordinate 4,818 of JAYKTE010486511.1, read as the reverse complement.
TACATTTATTCAATTGCATTACTTCTCAACTCCGAAAAAATATACGTAAACGGTTGTTGGGGCTATTCATAAAATAGACCATGCTTCATTATCCAACATGTAACATATACTGACAAGTTGTATAGACTTTAAACAGATCCAATTAAAATACTACCAAAACATATTCGAAGTAAAATTTTCAAAAAAGCCGACCTAAAAAATATTTTCGGATTCCTGAGAGGAATAAAATTATACCAGAAAATATATTTAAAAATATCTTTTGAACCATAAGTAACATATAATTTCCACTGATCTTACCATATAAGTAATGTTCCGGTATTAAATGACCCATAAAGGGTTGATTTGCCGTAAAACAAATCAATCAATCCATCCAACCAATAAAACTGCATTTTTGAAGGAAAGGTTTATCGACGTTTTTTATTCCTAAATTAGTTTACTTTTGTATTATTATATGTCCCGCGTCGGTCATGACTGACCATTGATAAAAGACACCCATTCTACTGCGTATAGTCTGAGCATTGGTATCCGAGAATGGCATTCCGTGCCACATGTTTTGCATGCGTATATCGTCGGTATGTCAGTATGTGCCGATGGCAGCTGCAGAACTCCTTATGTGCACTTTCCGTTCTACTGCTGCTGCAGTCAGATTTCCTCGGCAACCTTAAGTTTTGTGTGGAATATGCCTTTACAGCCGGCGAAATTTGATGCTTGGTCTTTTCAGGAGTCCTTGTCAATATCTTGGGCCTTTATGTCCGTCATGCACACATCCTTGAACCTCAGCTTGGCCGCCTTTTGTTTCTTCTACCATGATATAAATAGGAATGGTAGCTTGTCTAAGCAGTATGGTAAAGTGAACATTCTGATTAACTATTTATTAACCACAATTAACCGTTAACCCATAGCTGGATGGAATGTGTGGATTCATACCTTTCCCAGAGGTTTTAGTCTAAATATAAACGCAAACCGAACGACTGTGATTCGAACCAGCGTATTCCGATTCCTAAGTCGACTTCCAGCTTTGCCATGTGAACGTTTGAAGTTTATTTTCGAGTGGTCAATTGGTATTTGAATTCCATTGGTCAATGAAGCTTTTGAATTTGGATTCTATCATTGAATTAGGTTAATTCAGCTTTGCACTTGTTTCTGTTAAAACACTGCGGATTGCATTTCAGGTTATTGAATGTTTGCTTTAGCTGTTTTATAGCTTTCTGAAGAAGTTAAAGCTTGACATTTTCCACCGATTATTGATTCAACTAACAATAAAACATTCGAGACCAATAATTCTGGTTTTTCAGTCACACGCTATCATTTAAACTCTCCATAGTGGTCCAGTAAAAATATTTACCAACGATCTCTTCACGTCAGTCAGTCAATATTTCTAATTACGCTTATGTTTGCATTAGTTTTAAGAAGTAAAATGAAAAAAGAACTGATCATAAATTCCTGAAATAGATATAAACCCTAATTGATTCTAGAAATTTTATAGGTCTTTTTATTTATTTGCTATTTTGTTATGCCAACCCTTTCAATGTCAATGACATTTGACAAATTACTTTACAAGAATAAATATCATTGAAACGAAATTCATGCGAAAAAGCCTTACTTTATTTGAATTTAATGTATTTGATCCTCACTGTTTCGATCAGAAAAATAGATTTACAATTAGAAATAAATATTGAAATTTTCATAATGTATGGTTTTAAATTATTCTTGAGACTGTTGAAATTTTAGATTGTGGCGAATAATTAATAAACATTGAATAAAATCAACACGATCTGATTTTTGTATTATAGTAGAGTATAAAAATCATGAAGAATGAATTGAAAATATGCAATGCATAACAGATTACAACTTATCATTGAAACTCCTCTTCCTATATTCTTAATTTCTTTTTTTAAATACGAGGGATATTTCTGGCCAATTTATCTCACCTACTCATGTCATAATTTTATATATCCATCTCCCATTTCATTCGATCTTTAAACCATATCATTGTGGAAAATATCCATACGTTTTCATTGCCCCCTATTTCATCTTTGCTTAGTTATTCACTATGGTTACGAACAATTTCGTCTCCAGTCGTTACTTCCTCATTAGGTTTCTTGCTAACATACTAACGATCATTGACCTATATCTTCTCATTCTCAGTCCGTTTTATCGAATCTCCTGGAGTATCTTCGGGATATGATAATACTCTGTGGACACTTGGCAGTTTTCGGCATCCATTTACTTTCTACGTGGTCTGGTTTCCTTATTTACTCAAACAAGAGTGACAATTAACTGAAGAGATACAAAGCTAGAATGTACACTTGGAAATGTGAAACCATCTAAGCAAGTACAATCTCAATAAATAAGTAAGAAGTCAGCACAGAGAAAAGTGGAAGTTTAACATGAGTGTATATGTATTTAATGCTTTCTTTTCTCTTATTCATCATTGCTAGTTTCTTCATATGATATGCTTCAAGAACACTTTCTTTCTGGTTTACAAAACATTATTCATGTACTGAATTTACAACATAAACTGATGCACGCCTTGATCTCTTAATCAGTTTTATATTTGTTAATTCTCAAACATATTCCGAAATAAATTAATATCTATAACCAAAATTTGAGCCCACAGAAATTATCCAAATGTTGATTTGCTGTCAAACACAAAAATCCAACGAAGCTAAATGTAGCATTTAAAAATGATTTCTATTAAATTAGGTGTAAATCATTCCTTTTTTCCTATTCCTTATTTGGAGTTTTTGTCAATTGAAATAAATGAGTATTTGAGAGTAATAAGCGTCAAAAATTTAAAAAAAAACGAGAAAAAAACCACAAAAGAAATTAAAAGGACGCACTGCGATTGGCTAAAAAATGTTGTTCTGTGCACTCTAATTGGCCACCAGGCACTTGGCGAGGTTCCTGTGGCACTTGTCGGGTTGTACTCCACCATGTATTCTCTTCCACGTGGAAGGGGAGGCTTTTAGGAATACATAACTCGTTTTATATGCGGTGGCGCTTGTCGGGTTGCTACTCTCAACGCCTCAATTGATAAGCGATTGTTCAATTTCATTTTGCTATTTAAGAATTATTTTGGGGTTTTAATGGTATTAATGTTCTTATGATAATACATTAGTTATGAATGACTTTTGTATCGGTAAGTACGTTCGTTTTTGAAGTAGGGGATATGTATATTGTTAAGAAATAACATTTTATAAAATACTTTTGCGTGACACTGTATAGATAAAACTCAACAAATAAGCGGAAAATGCCTTTAGTTTTATAGATTTGTTTACTCGCTTTTTTTATTAAGTTTGTAAAACCACTTAATACCCCTACCTTGCTGTTTACAACAAAGTGAACATTGGCAAGGTTTCATTCGTTGCCTCTTGCCGAACACAGTGGGACATTGTTTCCCATTGGCTTATATCACCATCTTGGCACCAGTATCCTGACAGAAGAAGAAGGAAAAATAAAGAAGTTTACTTTTCTTTTCTTTTTTGTCCAATTTCTCCATCGGAAGCCATTGGCAAGAAATCTGCATTCCTTAGTGAGACTTTTTCTGACAGACTGCGCGTCTCTTAACAAGCGTTTTCTCAGTGTCCGTCTGAAGTGTTAAAAAAAGACCCCTAAACATATGTGAAGGCACCCTAGGCAAATCAATGTCTCTTTTAGACTTTATTATTTCATCACATGTATTCTTAGCCAAATGTAGTTTTTAGAAGCAGATTCATATTATTCTCCTAAAGTTGCCGACAGGAAACTGTCGTTTTAGACATTTCATGATTTAATTTTGTTTGCATATATGAATTTTCTTATGTTTTTTTTTTCTATTCCTTTGCGAAGTTTGTTTTCTCTCTTCTTTTTATTTCTCTATCTCATCTTCACTTACCACTTTTTATTTCTATTGATCTATGTATCTATCTTGCATATATTATACAGAAGGTAATCAAAAAGTTCCAAAACAAATGACAAAAACATAATCTGAGTGAAAATAGAGCAACAGTATCTTATCAAGAAGAAATTTCTCCATAGAAACATCGATTGCAGAAGTGCATTGAGTTAGGTAGATCTTATGTAGATAAATAATTTTGGAAATAACTAAATAAAGTTTTTCTTCAGTTTGTCTCATAACTTTTTGATTTACCCACGTATGATTGGTCGATCACCAAACCGACCAGGTTAAATATTATTCGTCCGATTGTTCTTTTTGATATTTCCTCTGTTTATAACTTGAAAATTGGAAAACGCAACAACAAATCAACTTTTTGTCATTGTCATTGTGCTTTGCTGTTTTATTAATACACACAAGAATATATTGCAACCTTAAACAGTGGCTCGTCCTAGACAGTCTTGTGCCAGCAACCGTATCCGGTAAAATTTAATGAGAACCTCATCTGGGAATATAACTTATATGTCGTCTTTGGTTAATGCTCAATGGTGACTAGTCCATCGTGTCTCGTGGGGATACCCCATAACAATTAAATATTAATGTCATCCAGGATTATCCAATGGTTTGGGGTTTGGGGTTTATATGTGAAAAATACCTTATTACTAAATTGCTGAAAAATACCTTATTACTAAATTGCTGCACTGTATTATTATTACCTGAATTGTGTGTACTTATTTATCTGTTAATGTTTTCCTGTCAATTCTAATACAGATGTTGTAAGCATAGGAAATTACGCTATGTGGCGTTATATACACACATATCTCCCTCACCTCTCTCTCTCATATATATATATTTAATGCCGAGAACAACCATTTTTGGTAAATGTTAGTTTTTGTACACACATATTTTTTTTAATGACACAAATTACACTATTTGACCCA
>JAYKTE010486400.1:0-10089 GCA_036873565.1 Xipholeptos notoides | reverse complement strand
ACCCTATGTGTGTGTGTATATATATATATATATATAATAATTTTGCTAAGTCCGGGTCCAAAATGTTAATTAATAACTCACTGAAATATTATCATTGCAAGCGAGCAGCTTTTCACATTCATTGATGCATTAAGGCATGATGGCATGATTTAATTCAATATATACTTATAATGAGTTATGATAATTACATGGTATCCTTTATATTAACACCGCGACAATCATTTTTCTATGGTTAAGCAACAGCAGATAATTTCAATTTACTTTCATTTTGATTGGTAGATGATAATATTCTTCGAGTCCAAAGTCTATATCAACAAAGATTTTTTATTCCCTGATATCCACCTAATGTGGAAGAAAAAATATAATCCGCAAACAAATGCTAATAATTCACTGAACGTCATACTAATTCCCTCTAAGTGCAGATGTTGTACATTTGTGAAAAATTAATTTAAACAACGCAATCTTTAATATAATTATCATTTTTAATCATGGCAGTGAATATTTTCGCATTAAATCAAAAAATGGAATTGGTCAGATGTATAATCATTTATTTATTAATACATGTGCAGAGCTGAATTTGAGTCGAATATTTAATGTCAGATAGAAAGTACTATTACTGAAAGTATATGTGGATAAACTTGGAGTATACATGTATTATTATTATAAACTGAGTTTCCACACATTAACATGAAAGCTCGATTCAGATACATATACATGTAAAAAAGACATGAGCATGAATACAGTTGTTAATCTAACACAAAAAATGTATTGCTTTGCTTGGTGTCTGTCAATATGGAGCGTATGCACAAGTGATTTTCCAAGCCTAATGATTTCCCAGGAGTAGTTATTAATGTTTGAAGCAGTTCTGATCAGCATCGATCATATGTTTTCGAGCATAGAAAAAGGTATATAAATTATTGTATAGGTTAAGGCACTTTGCTTGATTTCCAAAGTTGTTTCTTTTTTTCTCTTGGGATTCAAAAGTCAGGATATACGTATAAGAGACAAAGATGCTGATATAATAATAATTCTTTCACTATTCTTCTTTCACGTGTTTACCGGCGAATGCAATATATGAGTGTTATCTGATGATTTCAAAACTATTTTTGCTATAATTAAAAATACATTTAAGAATAATCAAAACTTACTTGTGAAATTTTTGATAACTAAATAGACCCTGTAAATAAAAACTAAAAGGAAAATCTGTGAAATTATTTTTTTGCTGTCGTTCTCTTCGTTATCATCATTACCTACACAATGTTTTAAACGATGGACCACTCAAACAACGAATCCCTCAAACGATGAACCCTTAGGCTTTTTTCTTATGATGGAAGTCTAACACTTCCATGTCGTAATCCGGATTCTTTACATACATTTGAATTTTAACACCGTGGACTGAATAAAGGGATAAATCGTGTTGTACAACAGATAAAGGCATTGAAATTCTAAGTAAGCATCAACCGAAAGTGAGGGTTTCAATTCCAGTTAAAGGCAATAATGAATATGTATACATTTTTAAGGCTTAACATCCCTACAAGATAATAGCTAATAGAACACCAGCCTTCTATCTTTGTGGATTCAGTAAAGGGTTAATTTAACATTTTGTAAAGACTCTCGGTTATGACATGAAAGTTCTAGAGTTCGATCACTTGAATAATGCGGAGCAGTTCATCGGCCTAAACATTATAAAGATACCAAAGATGAGGACAACAGCCCTAAAAATAGATGTACCTATAAAGTCTTATCTCAAGTATTCCCAATTCTAATCGAAAAATATATTTATTTTTTCGGAAATTCTTTGTTTAGTTGAGTATTAAGTTTTCGTATTCTTCCTCTTCGTTATTGTGGTCTTTACAACGTTTCGGTCGATCTACCTTTCAGCCTTCTTCAAGTGATTAAACACTTAAATCTTCTTATAGCAAACCAAACCTTTAATAGAACTTTGAATTAAACCCTTATTTAATTCACAGGGTAATTTCTAATACAGAACTATATAAGATCCGGAGATAATTGTTTTAATCCCACCGTAAAACCAATAATAAAATTTTTAAAAATACATTACAAAAATTAATGATCGTTCTTAGTCATGATTTAAAGAATGAGAATAAATTATCTCTGCTTTTGGAATTAGGAGTTAATTCGAAGTTCTGTGAAAACTACGGATTTTTAAAAGATTAATTCTTACTTCAATCACCTAAAGAAGTATGAAGGGTACATCAACAAAAATGTTGCGATCAGACCAAGAGTGGATCAGAACAAGTGTGAACAAACCATGGGGGGCACCAGTAGTCGCAGGTTCACAAAATATAGAGAGAACAACAAAGTCCGTTCTAAGAAAATGCGTATATTTTATTTGCTGTTGTGTAAAGTGCTGGAAGTTAAGTCTTTCTCGTGCCGTGTCACCACATGACAAAATCTCTCCTCTCCAAAAGAAAAAAAATATCTCTACACAACCTCTTCGAACGAGTGTCTTGTGGACTCCGAATGAGAATCGCTCCGGTGAGGAATCTCGTATACGAAGAATCTGTTCGTATTAAAATCTACTTCGAAATATATAATGGATGGAGGAATTCCGGGTACGCCAGTCAGCTTTCGATGCGGGTGTTTTCTTTAGTCTCTCCAACCGTGAGAAAAAAAATTTCAATGATCACGCCCCAATACGTTATCCTGGGCAAAAGTATCAATGAAAAAAAGAAAAATTAAAGGAAAAAAATTATGACATCACTTTTCTAAGTGCTATGATATATGGTTTCTCATGATAAAACGGAATGAGGAACGAATGATAAAAAAAGAAAGAAAAAAAATTAAATTTACCCTAGTTTTTACACACCACCGTGTCAAAAGGAACATGTCCGTCATACTCTGGTTACTATGCATTTTCTGCTAGGTAGCAGCTGAGCTACTTATCATGACAAAGAGATGAGGGAAAATGTATATTTTTATCAATCCAGTCTAAAATCTGTAAATAAAGTGTGTATGAAAGAAAACAATTCCATTCATCTTTCGATGATAAATACATGAGAAAAGCCTATCGTTTTTTAACACCTGAGTGTCAAAAGGATTTTTCCTGAAATGCGGGATGTTTTGTATATCCTGAATCGCTTTAAAAATCGACCAGTTTTGAGATTTTAATTTTTTGACACCTCAAACAAAGGAATTTATTAATTCCCTTTTTTTTTAACATAGGTAGTCAATTCCTTTTTTTCTCAAGGTGATATGATTCACTTGAATAAATCTTCAGTTAAAAAAACACTTTGTTTCACTGATATTGCTACAAGTACTTGCCTTTTGACACCAAGGTGACAAAGGAATCCCCTTTGATCAAACACATTGTCTTACCGGACTCCATCGTATTTTGGCATATCAAATATATTTTAACAATTTTTGCAACAATTCTAACATTATTAGAAAACTATAATAGTCTCATTCCAATGCATTTAATATCAAAAGTCTTTAATTATAAACATTTTTGTGTTTTTATCTATGATAATGGCAAATTGTACTTTTAGAAATATCAAAGAAACTTTATATTGACGGACCATAAAATGTATTAAGTTTGACATTATAACGAGGAAAGGAGCCCATTAGTGATGTTAGAAATATTTTAGTATCCATCTAATTCCAAACTTTTTCTTTGTCATTTTAGTCCACCAGCATATCTGTTTAGAAGATCTCACTACAAGCACAGTCATGCCTACACTACTTAGATCAAATCCATTTGTTTGCTGTAATCTGATTGGTTGCCACGCTATACCAAGTGGACACAGCAAAACCTGTAGACTAGGCAGACATCTCTATCTAGGGTGGCTCTGACGTCACACAAGGTCAATTATTGATCTGTTGATACGATGGCCAAAATATAGCAAAACAAAATCAAAGATAAGTCTGTTTGTTGCGTGGATAGTTATCCCCACTCACTAAACCAATAGAGCAACTCTGTACTCAGCTTACTCGCTCTGTCTATCATGTATTTTAAAAGCCTAACGACATGAGCGCCGTTTTTCTTGAGCCTTTGCCAAAGCGGAAAAAGGTTTCCATCCTGTCCGGCTGCCAAACAAGCATTTTTACCAAAGGTCAATTCACTATTTTTTCTTTTCATGTATAGAATATGACGAAGGAAAATCAATGCCACTTAGGTACTCATCTACCATTTTTTAATGCAAATGTCTTTTATCCTATCAATGACGGCTATATGATGCAAATCCAATCGATAATAATTTCAAAAAAAGCTTTTTCAGTGTAACTAATATTGTGATAAATTACTAAATTTTTTAAATTAGGAAGGCCTTTTTTGATAATCACTTATAAAATATATTTGTAAATTGTTTAAAATTAAAACTATTTCGACTTTTTTTTTAAATATTTTCCTTTAAAATATTCTCACAACTTTAATAAACTATAAGGCATGTTTACAGTTCTATTAAAAGGATTTGTTTTTAATGGTTTTCAAAAATTAAAGAGTTGAAGGAAGGTAAGTTTGTTGCTTTTAATATAAGTATGAAACACAAAAGTACGAAAGAAAACACACGCTATCCTATTAATATATAGATTTCCACTGCCCTGTATGTTGTGTGCAATAAATTAGACCTATTACTCTACTATCCGACCAAATATCAATGTTTGAATATATTTTCCTTAATAAAATAACAAACAACATCCCAATACTTTTTGTTAAATATTGGTTTCAAGTATGCTTATTGCGCATTTTTTTTTTTATAAAGCAGAATAATTATTTTGAAATTCATTGTTCGATGAACGTTTTAAAAGTGATAATTATTAAACCTCATAATTCTCGTTGTGATAACATTCATGTTCGTTTGATACCAACTTTCTTAAATATTAAATGCAAGTGTGACAATCTGAATTAACAGAACTCATTATTCAATCAAGGAAATTAGTTACAAATTATACCAGGTACAAAAATCAAATAATAAGCTGTTAACAAACTTTACTTGAATAATTTCAATACTCTTGTTTTTTACATAATTAATACAACCATATAAACTACACTTTTCTTCCTATTTTTTTATGCAGACTATTTTATCAATTTTTATTTTATAAGAACTCGTTAATTCTAACAGGCATGCATAAACTTATATTTAAGAAAGTATTTCACCATTTCTTATCATTAATCGTAAAATTTATATAGGCTATAATTCTCTATTTTCTTAAAATAAAGCTTGTATTTAATACTAATGCTATGAAACCGCTGAATTCGTACGAAGAAAACCAAATGTAAAATGTTATATATTTTAAGTTATGAAATCTTATGAAGAATTTAATTGAAATGATTAAAGTCAAACTAGGGACTATCAAATTATATTTAAAATGTTATTAGTATATACTCATAATAGTAATTATATAATATTATACAATATATATAATAGTAATAATATAATAATCCACATTAATTTTATATAGTTTGTCATTTTCAATTGAATTGTTCACTATTATGATTAAAATTTAATAACTTAAAAAGATTAGTAAGTTTGTTTTTGGGCCGTATAAATATCGACTGCACTCAAAATACCTGAATTTAAAATCTAGTTTATCAGTTCAATTCGGTTTCATATTACTTACCTTGAGAAAAGTACGAATATTTTTCGTCAGCCCCATTAGTGATTGATTAGTGTAACTACTGGTCGTTTAACAATATTTTATTCAAAAAGCCATTTGCAAAATAAAATGATTTCCTGTGGAAAATCTAAGAAAAATTTATTTTTCCATTAAGTGACGCGGCTTAAGCGATCAAACGTTATTGCTTATTCATATTCAGTTTTTAATTTGATGATTTTGAATTCAACAAAACCAATTTCGATTTCAACGAGAATATAATTGATTCTGACTTAACTCTTCATAATTTGATTTCACTTAGCGTCATCTTTTGTTTCAAAAGCGATAATAATCATGCTAGACCGACGTATTTATATTTGTGGCTATGGTTTGATTCGAAGAGAAATTTATATCTATGAAGCGAACATATGGCAATAGATAATACAATATACTCTAACAAAGTTGACGTACTTTGTTGCTATATACTAGCTCAATTAATAAAATATTTATGAAAAAGAAACAGGCTTCCTTGGGCATATCTCTATTTCTCATAAGAGTAATGTCAGAATTTAATAAAATCTTCATTATTTGCAATAGTATTTTAAGGTTAATTGGCGTTTCGACACATAAGTTGAAATGCATTATGTTAAAACATATTACTCAAATTAAACTGAATAATATTTATTAACCCAACGCCTGTGTTTACAGAGATGACTCCAATAGAAATGAGAAGCAACTGAAGTTTTGTCTTGTTTGGGTTTTACGGCATATCAACATTTTAGCTCATTTTATGCTGATAACAATAATTTTTTGATTAATGTTCTTTTTGTCCAGATTTTTTAATATTAAAATATTTAACAAATAGCTAGAGGGAATTTTGGGATTCATACTTTTACCAAGGGTATTAGTCCAAATGTGAACGTAAACAGAACGACTGGTGATCGGAACTCACACATTACGATTTTGAAGTCCGATTGCCTATCCACTTTCCCAAGTGGACCCCCTCATAAGTTCTGAAATTATAGGTAATATTACAAAAGCTTTTGAAAACATGATACTAAGTTATAGAGATTTCTTCAAATTGTTTTCAATAATGTTATCTCTGAAGTTTAGCAAGTTCCAGGGATAAGTTTATTAATTTTTTTTATATTTAGAATGAACAGTTTTGATACGTACTTTTTTTAATGCAGATGTAAAGAGTGAGGAGTTTAACAAAAAAATAAGTTTTGAAAAATTCAGTTTTATCTTATTGAAAATAATATACCTTACTAAAAGTAAAGCCTACCATGTAGTAATTATTTTTGTCAGTTTCCTTTCAATACAAGAATTAGCGTTTCCTTATAACTACAAGAATGAATATTTAATGGTATATAAGGAATCTCATTCATAAAATATTCCATAAGCATCGCTCTTTAGACTTTATGCAGTATCGATCTTCGAACATGTGCTTCTAAGTTTTCTTACGAGTCGAATAAACGTTGTACGCATTGCATTTCAAACTAATCGCTCAAATATTTTCTACATTCGAGTTACTAAATCCCTTGATACAATATTTTTTTTAGTTTTCAAGGGCAGTGGTTGATTAAAAAATTCCCTACATACGCCTTTAGTGAAACACGCATTTTTTGTATGATACAAGATCTTACGTTCATATACAATTTTTATAGAATTTGATTTGTGGAGAATTAGTTCCACACGAGCAGAAGTGGACTGAGCCTACGGTCAATCAGATTGCAAAGGGACCCGCCATGCTGCCAATAGAATTATCAAGGTATCTATTATAATTACTGGTAGTTTTTTTAATTTTCGACCGAGCTTTATGCAAATGAGGCTACGAGCAAATTTCATTGGCTGAGAGAATTATTCTTAACCAAAACAAATAAATTTTTTTAAAGAAAAGGGCGCTGATTGGCTGAATCCAATTTTAGCGTACCAAATTCCATAGAATTATTTGGGAATAATGGACATTTATTCCCACACGAAACTTTTTTAAAATTATTAATCCGACTATTTTCCTCATAATGATACTTTAAAAAAAATTATTAATACCATTTTTAGGAATAATACTTTTCGAATTCATTATACCTCATCACAAGGACTTCGAAAAATAACAAACATTTTATATATATATATTTACGATAAACCAACATGAAAAAAATGACCGGCTTCAAAATTTAGTTGCATTTTCTTAGTTAATTTAAAAAATAAAAAATAAAAATCACTATTTAAAGCAAAATAATTCTATGATAGTATTTTACAGAAAAATAATTCGTTTGGGAATAATACCCAGCCTTTAATAAATCTCTGGAATTTGGGATGCTAAAATTGGATTCAGACAAATTTTCTACGTTTTACAAATGAAAATGACTGTGTTGTTGAATTTTTTGTAAATTTTAATAATAAACAAATTTTATTCTATTCAAGAAATTTATTAATTATTTAATAACTTACTGGCAAATTTTATTTTAATGAATATTTTTATGGAATTAAATGAATTAAAGAATTAAAAATTTAAGTTGGATCCGTTCAGACTGGCGACTGACTGATTTTTAAAAAAAATAAATCTAAAAAACAGTTTTTATTTTTTAATAGTTATTATTTATTTATTTTATTCTTTTAGAAAAATTTTTATGAAGCTTTTGGGGCCAGTTTTTATGGAATTAAATACATTTTAGAAAGAATTTGAAAAAAAATTTATTACATTAAGCAGTTGAAGTGTTGTTGAGTGTGACTGCTTTGTTGTTGTGTTGAACTTTTTGTAAATTTATTTTCAAATAATTATAATATAATTTAAACAAATTTTAATTGATTAGAAAAAATTTTAAATAAATTTTATTCTATTCAAGAAATTTATTATTTAATAGCTTACTGGCAAATTTTATTTTAATGAATGTTTTTATGGAATTAAATAAATTAAAGAATTAAAAAAAATTAGGTCCGCGTTCAGACTGGGCGGAATAAAAAAAGGGTTCCCAATAAAATAAATCCGGATATTTTTTCTCTTGTACAAAAAAACAAAAAAACAAACAAAAATAACACAAAAATACAAAACAAAGAAACTTAGATACCAATTAGAAATATTTATATTTTTTCTAATTAGATAATCTTATTTTTATCCTTTATATAAATAAATAATTTCATTATATGGTTTGAATTGTTGAATTGTTAAAAATTTTGAATAATGCAATAAATTATTTTTAAAAACTAATCATTAGTTGTTTTTTTTTTATTTTTCTAAAGAATCCAATTATTCATATAGATGATGGTATGTTTAGTTTATTTATTATTGTGTAACATTTTCAAATAGAATTTTCTTTTATTATTAACGAGACAAAAATATTACTTTTTTTAGATGTTATTTAGGAAATGTAAATTTTAAGAAAATAATATTTTTTTGAATTTGAAAGCTCATTTTTCAGCATTTAAAAAATTGTTGTTGATTAAAATTCAAAGAATAAATAATTTCACCTATTTTGAAATATTTCTCATTTAAATTTAAAGAATTGAATTTTCTATGACATTTTAAATTCTGTTTTTAGAGAGATTTAAAATGGAATAAAGCCTTATTTTTATATTGAAGGAAGTTCTCATTGTTTTCTTATGCAATGAGAATGTTAATGTTTATATGGGGTTGAACTTATCAACTACCGTGAAAATTGCACGGGTTCTGCTAGTTATTATTATTATTATTATTATTATTATTATTATTATCTATTTTAAAAGTATTTTTCGTCATACTGAGTGTTAATTCCTTGATTTTTTGTTTGTTTTGTTTTGTTTTTTTTTCAGGTCTGGACAGCAAAGAAAAAACTTTTCAAATTTTGTGGAGAGTTTTCCGATTTGCCTTCGTTTTACAGAAAATCCGAATTCGACAGCGTTCCTGTCACAATCCGTTTATTCGTTAACTTCACAGAACCGGAAGTCCCTCCATCAACATGGCTTCCGACCACAGACACAATCAATGAAACTTCTACGTGGGATTTCACAACCGCCATTTCGGGTGTAACCACTGATGTAACCACTGATGTTACCACTAATGTAACAATCATTCCATTCAACGTAAAATTCAATCTGGATTTTACTGCATTTTATTGTAAGTTGTAACAAGAAAAGCCGAAGTAGAATAAACTTTAGAAAGCATTATTCGACTGAATTCGGTTAACAAAAAGAAGAATTAATCTAGATTATTTTAGAAGCTAGTTTGGAGTTTATTCCATTATTTAAAATAGGGGGAGCAGCTTATTTTATAAGCTAGTTTGGAGTCTATTCCATTATTTAAAATAGGGGAGCAGCTTATTTTATAAGCTAGTTAGGGATCTTTTAATTATTTAAGATAGGGGAGCAGATTATTTTATAAGCTAGTTTGGAGTCTATTCCATTATTTAAAATAGGGGAGCTGTTTATTTTATTAGCTAGTTCGGGGTCTTTTCATTATTTAAAATAGGGGAGCAGCTTATTTTATAAGCTAGTTCGGGGTATTTTCATTATTTAAGATAGGGGAGCAGCTTATTTTATCAGCTAGTTCGGGGTCTTTTA
>JAYKTE010486289.1:0-10089 GCA_036873565.1 Xipholeptos notoides | reverse complement strand
TGAGCACATAAAAATGGCCTTGTGCCTAACTTGGGTTGGTGCTCGACCAAGTAAATATATTCTCTCTCTCTCTCTCTGTCTCTCAAACACAAACACAAACACACACACACACTCTATCTCTCTCTCTCTCTCTCAGTTTGTTTTTATTAAAGTTTTGGCGCGTGAGAATCACGTGTTCTTCTGATTTCTCATTACGTGCACCAAAACATTTTTTTGTGTTTAAGGCGGCTGTATGTCGCAGACAGTCCCTAGTTTTTCTCTCAGTTGATGTTCTCGTGTCGACTAAAGGAATTTATGACTTATACAGACTTTGGAACACACCTATACTGAAACAACTACCTGAACTTGGAACTTTTTTCAGGGTCGCAACAGGCAATTTGTTGTATCGTCCTCCTCTAGTGATATTCAGTGCCCTTATTCTGGGAAGTCGCCAAATGAGGCAATACAATATAAGGACAGAAGAGCAGAGCTGGTGGAAAACGTACTCTCGAACCCACGAGCGACTAGAAGGGATGGGTTACGTATTACAGCCTTTAGGTCAATTATTGTAAATAAACAATGTATTTCATAATCCTAAAACCAAATAAAATTAGAAACTTTCATTAAGGCAGCGGTGTCATGGTTCTATTTCAATAGAAAACTACAGAGAAATGAAATTCTACCTTGCTGGTTTTCCTTCCCACTGAAAATTGGATCCACATGTCCGAGTTTTTTTCCCTTCTAATCTATATTGATGATGACAACGATGCGTCATTTTTTGACCGGGAATCGGGTTCTCTGTCACTTCGATTTTCCCGTGATGTAGAACCATCGGAGTCGGACAAAACCAATATTCAACTGAAAAAGAAAATGTCAATATAAGATTTTAAAAAAATAGAAAATAACATATTAGAAACAGAACTTAAAGTATATTGTCCTTATTTTTACCCAGAATGTAACGGAGCTTCAAATAAAACTCTTCATTCAGTTCACCGAGAAAAAATAGATCATAAACTGTTTATATCCCCACTCCATGTTTTCGGAAATCAAGTGACGTTATGGAGAGAGACAAGTGGAACAAATTCGATTCGGTTTTGAGCCCGAAAAATTGCTGCTAACAGGTAAAACTTTAAAACTTGTACCTTTGCGCTGTGGGGGCCTGGGTTGGTCATTGGGGGTGTCAATAGAAATGCAGTTTACTAAAATAATTTTTGTTTTTAAAAAAATTACGGCAGTTTTCCTAGTAAGAAAAAAATTTTTGGAATAAAGAAACAAGAGCAAAATGAGCACAAAAAGTGCATCAAAGCAACCCCCGAGGATGGCCGAGCTATACTTGAAGAGGGTTGTTTGTTAGTTTTTTTTTTAATAAAGAGAACATGAGATTTTTTGCATTCATAACTCCTCATACTTCTTTTTAAAGCTGAGGCAAAAAGTCGACTGAATAGGAATCATGAAATTAACCCAGAGAAAATACACTAGAAATTTAGGGATTGAAGAAATTACACAATATAAAAATTAATAAATTCAAAATTTAAAGCTTTCATTTCTGAAGGGGAAAATATTTATTATTTAATTCTTTTTCTCATTCATCTTGTTTAAATGCTTTTATTTGAAGTATAGATTTCTATCTATTTTAAAAATCTCCCACTTTAACAAATGCACACTAGTTCAAAGTTTTTATTTTCTCTTTCATTTGGTTTCTCTCTCTCTCAATTTAAATGCTTTTATTTGAATTTTAGATTTTGGCCTGTTTCGTTTCTAAGTTTGTAAGTGATACACATTTACATATTGTTTGTTACCACTAATATCCCGTGTCTAAAAATAAATTAGTTTGAGACAATTCTTACAAAGCAAAAGATCCAGCATTAAATATCCTTCTCTTACGCAAATATTATCAGTGTTTGTCGAGTGTTATTAAGCTTTAGTGAATTGTTCAGATAATTTTTACAAAGCAAAAGATCCAGAATTAAATATCCTACAAGAAACGTAATGTATCAATAAACAAAGAAATCTAATAACAATATCTTCTACTTTTATAACAATTCATCTCTCACACAAATATTGGCAAATCATACCCACTAGAAGGCATAAATGCCCCATTATGTGTGGCATGTCAGGAGATATTCACTGTGAAACGCATACTGCTAGATTGTATCGACTTCATGCCATATCGAAATAAATACCACTATGATTCTAACCTCAAATACCCCTTTAACAAAACAAAACCAACTAAAATAATATCCTTTATTAGAAAAATAAACCTACTTTCTAAAATATAAACTAATTGCCCTCCCCTACTCAGTTCCTACAACCAAATAATTAAAGCACACCACAACACTATTTAAGAATCTCCAAGCCAAAAAGGATAACGATCACCACCTAAATGAATAAATCTCAACCGACATCATACTACCAATCACCTGAGACAAAGACAATTCAGACAACCAACACACTTATCAAACCAAAAATCCCACAACAAAATAATCCAAAATAAGAATACAATAAAACCTCCCCACAAAAACTGTGACCTTTATTAACCACAAATAGTTGATAGTGCGTTAAACACCATTAAACCAAACCAAAGCAAACCAAACCTTTTGTAGGGTCGATATCACTTTTCTTTAAGCAGCGACTCTTTCTCTTCGAGACACAGTCTCGACACGATCGAAACGGATGACAAATTCTTTGGGGGTCGATTTGATGACACGGTAGACATTTCTGCCGTGGCGGGAAATGCTCAAAACTCAGTCTTTGGCAACTAGAAAGAAAAAATATTGAAATTATTCGATCTTCTAATCCTATTTTTTATTGTCAAGATTTTAGAAATTTTATTTTATCATCATCATTGTTATTATTACTATTATTATTATTATTATTATTATTATTATTATTATTACTACTACTACTACTACTACCCAGGGCGGTCATCAGATTTGCCGCCCTCTCTCTGTCTAGTCTTCGATTATCCGTTAACCTTCAAAATTACAAAAAGACCTCAAAATATCTATTTTAATGGAACTAAAATCAAGTATCTAGTTTTAAATGCTGCTGCTATTAGTCCTAGACTTTCATCTTATTACAGGACTCGAATACACGCAGTAGTCGTCATTAAAGAAAACCAAATGTTTTTCAAAACAAAAAACTTTTAATTCAAATGATAAAAAAAACAATAGTTAAAATTAGCAAGATCTCTCTGCTTTTTTTTCATTTTTTTTTCTATTTTTACTACCCTCTTAAAATGACACCTGAAGCGGGCAGCTCCTAACAAATTGCTGCGTCACTGCTCTCATCTTTGTTTAGATTGTCTAAATACTAAATGAGTTTTTAATTATTATCTTCATTCAAGTTCTTCTGACTTCTACTCTCATTTTAAGTTTTATCAGTGCCATATTTCGGCCGATGGCTCTTCAGAAGTGATCGGTTCAATCCTGATTGAAGACGAAAATGACTAAAACAATGCCTCACATAGATTGACTTAGTACCTTGGAATGCTTACGGAGTGTAGATAATAGTCTATCCTCGTGGAGTAAATAAAGGGGTAAGTTCACAGCTCAACATGAAGGTTTACAAGTTTTAGTTATGCCCGAGAAAGGCTGAAGAGCATATCGGCCATGACGCTGGGAAGATAAGACTGTTAATGAGAGTAGAAGTCCAAAGAATCAAGACTCATTTCAAGATTCAGTCAATCAAACTCATAGAAAAATGTAAATGTTTTTTTTTTCAATCTTTCTGTCAAATTTTATAATGTTCATTTTGCTGTCAAATAAAAATAGTTTTTAGAAAACATCAAAAATATTTTTTAGAATTACGGTTTGTCGACAAAAAGATATCTGTCAAAATGTTAGAAATATATATTTTTAGAATTACGGGTTACTAACAAAATGATCTCAGTCAAAATGTTCGTAATAAGTATTTTTAGAATTACAGATTACCAACAAAAAGATCTCTGTTAAAATGTTAGTAATAAGTATTTTTAGAATTACAGATTACCAACAAAAAGATCTCTGTTAAAATGTTAGTAATAGAATTATAGATTACCAACAAAAAGATCTGTCAAAATGTTAGTAATAAATATTTTTAGAATTACGGGTTACCAACTAAAAGATTTTAGTCAAAATGTTAGAAATTTTTGTAGAATGTTTCAAGTTTCTTACAGTTTTATTGGAATAGTAATTTCTTCTTTTGATTCCGGACCGCACGGACAGACAACCAGACTGTAGCCACATCCCGAATCTGTGGCCGCAATTGAAAATGCTTTAATGGCGAACAAGAAACATAGAACGTCTACAACAAGAAAAATAAATAATAAAATAAAATTAGAAGGAAACTGACATTAATAGTTTCGAATAATTAAGCTGCAGCGTCGAAATTAGTGAGCAGTTTTTTTTCATTTTTGATAATACCAAAAATTTTCTAAGTTGTACGGAGAACGTTGGGCTATCTAAAATATATAAATGTATTATTATTTATCATAAGTATTATAAGTAAACAAGCCGCATTTATTTTTAAATAGGCAGTCAAGGTGAAGAAGTGGTAGAAACTTGGGCTCTTGAACTGTACTATACGGGTTCAAATTCTTTAATAGATGGGAATTATTCTAATATAAAAAAGTGCAACAAAATGTCAATCACATTTTTATGAATTTTTAGCCTAAAATAGTAAAAAATAAATATTTAATAATTCTTACCCTAAAATAGAACATAAATATTCGAAGAAAATAAGCTTGTTTCTAACCCTTTAAGGATTTATTGTGGGTAATTCTTTTCTGTAAAACATTTTGTAAACATTTGTTCTGATTCAGAAATCTTTTTCCATTAGAATTTCCTCCTCTTTATGATTTTATAAAATTATTTCAATTTCATTTCAACAACGTCCACGTCAAAACAAAAACACCTCTATGGTTACTAGCTAATTACATAGTTCCACTACAATTTGCTACTAATTAAGTCTCGCATCATTATATGGCTCGATTAATTAAGTCTCGCATTTTTCTAAATGATGAAAACTGATGAAACTGATTTAGAAATGTCTTACAAATCTAAATATGAGTATAATTTTATAGTAAAAATCAATATTTATGAATTATATACTTCAAACTTTATTCGAATCGTAAATTTGCAAGGAATATGATATGATAATAATTTTTAAATTTCGAAATTCAAAACTTAATGAGTATAAATTGATCAGAGTTGGCATAAGTATACAAAAACCGACCTTACGGAATAGTACTCTCTCAAAGATTGTTGAGAATTATAAACATTTTTAAAGTCTCGAATTATCTTGCTCGACTAATATATAGGACTTAATGAGGAAAATGATAAAATAAATTTTGCAATCAAAATGAATGTTTTCTAAAAATTTAACGAAATTATTATATCCGTATTCTGTTATTTTTCAAATAATTATTTTTGTTACTTTTATATAAACACACACACAGACACACACATTGGAACACTCCTCTTAGTTTAACATCCTGGAAGTTGATATTTATCAAAGAAAATGATGCTTCCCCCATCCCTTCAAAGGGAGCACCCATTTCCCTTTTGGTGATAAAGATTTATTTTCATCTCAAC
Organism: Xipholeptos notoides; assembly: GCA_036873565.1. Classification (NCBI taxonomy): domain Eukaryota; kingdom Metazoa; phylum Mollusca; class Cephalopoda; family Idiosepiidae; genus Xipholeptos; species Xipholeptos notoides. The sequence goes on along the minus strand of JAYKTE010486289.1, from coordinate 4,537 downwards.
GATGAGTAAATACAGGATGTAACAAATATTATTTCAAATGGGAAAGAAATTAAAATCTGTTTTTTTTTATGCCTGGGGGGAAGTCGACTTGGGCTAGTGAATAGCCAGTCAGACTTCGGAATTATAGTACGCGAGTTCAAAATCCAGTCGTTTCATTTGCGTTTATATTTGAACTAATACTTTTGGGAAATGTATGAATCCCCACGAATGTGTTAAATAGTGCATATTGTGTTATTTAAAAAAACTAAGTGAAGACAAAAATAACATTTACCAAAAATGATTATTTTCGGCATTAAATGACCTAAAAAGATCGATATGTCGTAAAACACTAACAAACAAACACATTTTATGCCTGGAGATATTCCTTTTTTTTTTTTGTTTGAATGATGAAAAGAGGCTTTAAAACGATTGAAATACGTTCATTTATTTTAACGTTGGGCTTTTCAGAAAGTCTTTTATTGATTGGGTTATTTAAAAATTAAAAGGAAGTTTTCCCAAGAATTGTTAGAAATAATTTGCATAAGTAATATTTAAATTATGTTGCTACAAACATCCTTCTGTACACTCTATTCAAGCTATAGAAAAAAGAGCTCTCCAATTTGGAAGAAAATTTAATCTTTCATTAACCCACCCCACCACCAGAACATTGACTTTGGCCTATCTAAAAGAAAAACATTCCAGATCAACCACTTTTTGTAAGAAAACCGAACTTTTTTTTATTGTATTTGAAATTGCGAAAATATATCGGATTTGGATACAATGGTTGATTTTGTTTGGTTTATTTTGCTTAATTTCCAAAAGAAATGATTGTTCTAAACCAAGTTGATATTTATCTTTCTACCAAGAATTAAGACTAATCACGCCAAGTTAATTTTACTAACAGAATTGAACTATCAAATCTATTCAATAAAGTAAGCGATATCCACTGTTTTAGAACACACCATATGGTTCTTCTTATTGTTATTTCTATATAATCTAATTCCTAACTTATGTTTTTTAACAATTATTAATTAATGATCGGGGCTCCCTAACTCGTCCGATAGATCAAAGGAATGTAAAACATTAAAGGTGTAGAGCTTCGAATAAAACACCCTAGAATTGATTCTAAAAGTAATAATCGGACTATTTTCCTCATCCATATAATTTTCTTTCTCACATCGTTTCGACCGAATCACCCTTCAGCCTTCCTCGGGTGTCCTAAATTGACTCCTATTGTTTTTTTTTTATCTAGCTTTTTTATCTAGCTTTTTAAAAAAATTAGTATTGGTTTTATTTTCTTCTTTTAACAGAAGATTTGAAGATAGATAAAAAAAGATAGATCTAAAAACAATTTTAGGATACCTGAGGAAGGTCGAAGGGTGATTCGGTCGAAACCTTGTGAGAAATAGAATAATATGGATGAGGAAAATAGTCCGATTAATACTTTTAGAATTCATCATACCTCATCTTAAGGATTTCAAAGTGAGAAAGAAAGTAATATGGATGAGGATAACAGACCGATTTTAGAATTCATCATACCTCATCTCAAAGTGAGAAAGTATCCGATGCAAAGCAAAAAGTTAAATTTATTTTTATTACACGAAAACAGAAACAATAAAAATTGATATTCTAATTGATTTTAGTATGATAAAGATACAAGATTTGTATTTTTCATACAAAATACAATAAAATAGCACTTTGTTATTGTTCTTGTTTTCGTGTAATCAAAATAAATTAACTTTTTGCTTTGTATTAGATACTTACTGCAACTGCACCCACTGTAAGTGTATAAACGGTATTTATTTATATATAACGCTTATAAAAAATAAAATAAAATGTTTATATATGTCTTCATTTTATTGGAAATCTAAAAGGATTTCTATTGTTTTGGCCCTTTATGACAAATGTACGCAACTAAGATTGTTTTGGTTTTGGCAAGAGTTTTAGAGGTTTTGGAGTCTATAGAGAACGAACTCACAATCACACACAATATAAGTAAAGTTCCATAAGTTCAGATAAGATGTTATTAGATGCCTAAACAACAGATTCCGTGACATTTAAAAGAAACTGTGTCATTACTAAGTGCTATTTAGAGGGGAAAGGAATTGGCCATACCTAAATCTTTCTTAGTTGCGCGTGCAACGCCGGGCTATGCTGCTAATTAATCTTGTTATTCATCTCATGTGTCATCTATTTCGATATTTTCCGGGGAAATCCACTTGGGACACTACATAAACGGTAAGACTTCCGAATCGTAAATACGCGAGTTCGAATCTTAGTCGTTACATTGGATGCGTTCATACTTGGAAAAAGTATGAATCCCCACATTCCCTCAAGCTATGGATTAAATAGTGCATATTGTGTTATGCAAAAAACTAGACGTGGACAAAAAAAAAATTATTGTTCTCGGCATTAAATGACCTAAAGGTTATGAATCCCCGATTCCATCCAGCTATTTATTAAATAGTGCATATTATGTTATTAAAAAAACTACGTGTGGACAAAAAGAATGTTTCTCAAAAATGATTATTCTCATTAAATGACCTAAAATGGTTGATATGCCGTAAAACTAACCAATTAAACAAACAAACAGTCAATATTTTCCAGTTTTGTAATATAAAAATTTGCAAAAGAACATTTTTTTTTACTCACAGAAATAATTCATTTTTTTTCTCTCTGTTAAAATAGCTTGCCTCCTTGTAATACTAAGTCTATCTCTTTTGAATTGTTTTTATCTTTAAATGGAGGCAAAAATGGTTTAAGACTTGAATTTATGGAAAACAACTTTCCAGATAGAAACTCCGCCTTATTTTAGACATCCGCTTGCCTTTCCTTTTATTTGCTTCTTGTTTTTTTTTTTTTATCAATAGTTGCATTATTTGGCTTCAGGGATTGTCACTTTAATCAAAGTTCAGTGCAAGTCATGGCATCGCCATGAAGAGATGTTATTGGTCATCCTCGAGAACAAGGCATGAACCATTAAGAAAGAGGGCGTGAATTAGGCTTGGAGGGGATTTGCTCAAGTCCCTTTTCTCTTCTTTTCATTCTTAAACAAGTCAGTTACTTTTTTCTCATTAAAAATAATCAAAATAAACAACATTTTCCAAAAAACAGAAGTTTATAAATTTAGTTCTAAAAGTTTTAATCGGACTATTTTCTTTCTCGCTTCGAAATTCTTCAGATGATGAATTCAAAAAGTATTAATTCGACTATTTTCCTCATCCTCATATTATTTTCTTTCTCACAAAATTTCGACAATTTGGCTGAAGCCGTTTTTGGGGGGGATTGGGGGTGAACTAACTAGTCAGGCTGTTCTTTAACTTAATATTTAACCTTAACTAAACTCTTTCACGATTTATTCGCATCTCATAATCTATAAATACACATACCCTCTATCACAACACACTATCATCACGAAAATGCGACCAATTACAATTTGGAACTTATTGTCGAATCTTCGCCGAAAAATTCCTTCGGTTGTTATAAAGGGAAATAACTCAAAAGTCAAGGGTTATCTGTCCTTGGTTGGAGACATAGAGAGTTTTCAAGATGGTGGACATGTCTCATTCATAAATTCGTAACTTGTATTTTAACCATAATTGTGTAGTTTAATCATTTTTCTATTGTTAAATAAATAATCTTATGTCAAAATGAAATGTTCTTGGTAATTCTAATAATCAGCAACAAATGACATACCTCGTCGACACAACTGGTTGAAACATTTTTATTGATTTTGCCCACTTACAAACCCTTTTTACTGTAATAATAAGGGTTACATATAACCTAGTGGGCAGAATGGCTACTCACAAAGATGTAACACTGGAAACAGGGTGTCACCTAAGTCTAAAAATTATCGGAATTTATGCCAGAAAAAATATCTGATTTTAGGCCAGAAAAAATATTTTAAATACCTAAATATTTTACATACCTTCAAAGTAGGCCCCTTGTGCTTGCAGACACTTAGCCTACCAATCTTTCCACTGCTGGAAACACCTCTGGATGTCTTCTTTTGGAATGGTGTTCATCTCTGCTGTCGTGTTCCGCATAATCTCTTCTCTATTCTCCAAACTGCATCCTTTCAGTGGCGTCTTCAATTTTGGAAACATCGAATTGTTTCGCTTTGAGAATCAAAGCTTTTGTCAAAATTTGATGCAGCACCGTTGCTCAACACGTTCAGTTATCGGTAATCCGACGAACACGTTGTGTAGCACCCCACTCAGCAATCGACAGGTGGTGACTAAAGCGCTGTCTGCAAGTTTACCCAAAACTTTACGCATGCGCACGAAGGTGTCTTCCTTCATAGTGTAGAGTGGCAAAAAAATAAAAAATAAACAAAATTGAAAAAAAAAATATATATATAAAAATAAAATAAAATAAAGAATAAAAAAATAAAGAAATGAAAAATATCGTCTGTGGCAGAATTGTGTACCAAACATCCTGTCATCGTTTGTGACAATTGGAGGGGTTGAGTGGAGGAGTGCACACTAATCTATTTCAAACAATTAAAGGGTATTATGTGTATAAGAATTGTTGGTCTCGGTAATGGGTTAAATAAAAT